>NAJI01000224.1:183533-251654 GCA_002179835.1 Calonectria leucothoes
GGGGGGGGGGGTGGTCAGGACACGATGCTATCAACGCAGCTGTTAAACCAAAAATCGTTATCACACAAAGGTGAGGGAGGCGAAAAAGCCAAGTCTATCCAAGGAGAGGGGGGGGGAGGCAAGCCCCTGACCAGTACATTGACGCAAAAAGCCTAAGCGGGCCAGGCCAGCAACAGGAAACGGGAACAAGAAGGGGAAGAAAAAAAAAAAGACAAGCCGGCGTGGCGACACCCCCATCGACAAGGCACCTGCGCGACCCAGGGAATCGGTTTGACGGGTGCCACGTTTGTAGGGCGAACAACAAGTTTCCTGTTTTCGGTTCGGCAGAATGAGGCTCCCCAACGTCTGAATCTTTTGCCCACATACAAGGCAGCCCTGCAGCGGCAGTTTAGTGGTGGTTTGCCAACCTAGCGTAGGCCTCCCGTCCCCGCAGACAGCCCTTTGGGTTGGGTTGGGGCGGGGGTGGTGGTGCCGCCACAGCACAGCCACGGCCTCTGCGGAGGGCCCGCGAAGAGGGGAGGGACAGACAGCGTCACCGTCACCGACGGTAGGTGAGGTGTCGCCCCGGTGGGCAGGCATGTACGTAGGTACCTACTGCACCTACCAGGTGGATTGCATGTGGATGTGGATGCGGCCCTGTCTGGTAGCCCCGCGGTCGCCCTCTGGCTGCGGCGTATAACCCTAACCCCAGCAGGGCTGCTTGAGCCGAAGCCAAAAGGTCAACGGGGTGCGGCGGCGACGGCGGCGGCGACGAGCTGCAAGGCCCCAGCATCGTGCATTCTTGCGGAGCGTCAGGCAAGGCCTGTGCTGCGGTCAGAACGAAGGTGGTTGGTTTGGCCTGCTGGGAGGATCAGCGTCTGCATTAGTTTTGACGGGGAATTTCAGCTGTTCATGGTATGTACGGTAGGCAGGAGCAACAAGATGCGCGCCGTCTGCCGCAAGGTTTTGAGTCACATGCCCGCCCCTCGGTGAGGAGGACGGCCGATGTAAGTCGACGGAAGAAGGCATCACGGCCGAGACAATGTGCAATAGCATAGTCTGATATGACGAGCGCTGCTAGTCGTGCGCCTTGCTCCGATGCAATTGAAGCAATCGTCGGTTTCGGTTGACCATCCGTGCGTTTGGGTGCATTTCGCCTCTCCTTCAGGGACGAAGGGAGGGGGCGTACGTTTGCTCGTCAACGTTTCTTTGGCAGAGGGAAATCAATCGTGCTTGCATCCCGCTGCAGCTGCTAGTCCCCGTCGACACAAAGAAACGGCATGGCACATATTTCGATACTACACTCCCGACACTCAGGGACCCAATGGCAGCCATGAAACGGCACAATGCAGCACGGTATGATCAACAATCGCGCCATGTGAGCAGTGCATCTCGGTGTAATTCGCCCAGAAGGCTGGCGATGATGCAAGCATAGGGTAACTGTAGGATTGTTTTTTCGCCTCGTGGGCGGGCGGCGGGCGACATGGTCCCTTCCCAACTCGGGCCGGACCATGCTACTCAGCACCGAGACTGGCGCCGCCCCTTCCCCGCGCACAGGTGCATCGGGCACTTGAACAAGACGAGGTTGGTTCCAGGAATGCAAGATTGCGACAGCCGCGGATCGATTCTTTCCCCCCTCTGAGTCAGTTCACGGCAAAACGGACTCTGCGTCCCATGGCACCACGCAGATGCAAGATGGGGTCCCAGCAGCCTGGGTGCCCCCGTCCTTCCGTCCTTGCATGCGCCACACGCCCACACCGGATGATGTCAGCCACATGCTATCGCCCCAATACCGAAAAGTCAAGCCCGCCGTTAGGTCCACCGGCGCCTCTGTCCGTCCGTCGCGTGTGTGCGCTCTCCAAGTCTGCCTCTTCGGTGTCCCCAGTATGCCCTGCCAGCATATCGCTTTGGGTAACAGGGCCGCGGGCGCTCGTGGGTCCCTTTACCCTGGAGCTCCGTCCCCGGGTGCCACCTTCGGCCCGCCCTAGGCGGCAGTCAGGTTGATGATTGCCAAAGCGAATGCCGGGCGGCGGCTGTGTTATTTTTGGATTGTGTCAATTGCCCTCCCTCAACGTTACTTTCATGGAACTGGCGACTAAACTGATCTACGGTGCTATCTGTCGCGTGCATGCCGACAGGATTAGGATTGTTTGATTGCTGCATCTGCCGGGGTGTGCATTGCTCAGACAAGGTCACAGGCTTGTCGCTGAGACGGATGGGGTGTGTTGCAGAATGTGATTCACAAAACACACAGTAGCCGATTCCGACATCAAATTTGCATATCAGCTGAATGGTGAGAGAAAAAAAAATAAAAAACCCCAATGAGAGTGCCAATTTCCCATAACCGCGTGATCCTATGCATATGGAGATGGCAACGGGATGCGGCGAAAATTCGGGAGAGCAGGTGCCAACTTTTACGGGCTTCACGGTGGGCGCGACCCGCTGAGTTAAAAAAAAAAAATTAAAGAATAAAACAACACAATAGATTAGAAGACACGGTCAGTGTGGTGAGCGTCGGCCCGTCCAGTAATATTGGGTGGCTATAGCACATTGGTGCGATAGTCAATGTCACTTGTCAAGTCGTTGGGATTTCCCCAGATCCTGCGCGCAAAGGTCACCTAGCGACCCAGCGTTACCCAGCGTTGCCCAGCGTTGGAGCGGTTGGTGAATCCCCTTGTGACCACCAAAAACGACGTCATGGCAGCGGCCGAGGCCGGCCCAGAGATGTTGTCATTTTGCACCAGCAAGCGGCGGCAAGGCATGGGGAACGATATGAAACCCGCATAGCACGTCACGAGGACGTGGAGGTTGGCTGCGGGCATGTGATGGTTGTATCCATGCTGGATATTATGGAGAGGCGAGTCAATTGGAAAGATGTTGCGGCTGTGCGCGATGATCGTTGGTGACGTGAATGGCGGTTGGTCACAAGGTGTGCGCTCTGCAGCCAGCGGAGATACCCTATCTGTTTGCCTGATGACCGCCCACATAGAAGCTCTATAGTATTGAATTGCATAGTGTCTTGCCTTGCGCAGATACGCTTCACGTATGGGTGACTGTGCGTGGGAGGTTGCAGAGCAAGGCAAAGAAGGAAGGAGAGACGGACTGACCGAACGCTGGGGGCCAAAAATAACTTGGCTTGCCCTTGACCTCGGAGCAAGGCAAGCACCCAGCCACACGGCCACATCGGGTGCAGCCACGCCCCCTGGTCCAAGTTGTGGCTATGTGCACGTCCCGGGTGTCTAGCTAGCTTAGCCCGTCGTGGACCCTGAACCTAGGACAAGACCTGCTTTTTCGAACGTTACACCTTTGATCCAGTACAGACTCCGCAAACACTCGAGTATCGGTACTTGCGGCAAAGGTTCGGGACACGCACGTGCATATGCCTCTATGTTGTTCCGTCTCTTGTCAACGAGCTAGAGACGCCGCATTGGAGCGCGGCCCAGCGGGCTAGGCGGCTGAGCATCGGTGGATCGGATGTATATCGTTGTAAAGGCATCTGGGGGAGTGCTTGGGCCATTGGAGACGACGATGCCGCCCACGCGGCTCGTACCAAGACATGCGAAATCAAGGGATCCGGACCCAAAAGGCGTACCAGTTTTTGGGGCTTCGAATATTACATGTCGTCTTCAGGAGCTTCATTGGTTATGGAGCAATGCAACGGTAGATTGAGACCATTTCGCGACGCATCTCGAAATGTGTTATTTGCCCCCAGGACCCCAAGCCCCCCGGGCCCGTAGGGCCTGACAAGAAGGCCGGCGGCGGGGCTATATTCCTAGAGAGGAAACGTGATGCCAGGGATATGAGCGGTATCTGTTGACAAACTTCCGACTTGGTTGATGGGTCGAGCCCTAAGACCCAGAGATGGTCGAGACGAAATTGTCTCTCCTGAGAACGAGCGCCTCCTGATCCTTCCCGGGGGCTGGCTCTGGGCTAGTTACCAGGTCTCATCGGGTCGCTCATGTTCCTCTTTGAGCCTGGTTCCTTGATGGCTCCTCTTCTCATGTCTACAAGACTGGCCTTCTCGGAGCGTTTATTGGTCTATCCGCTATCATTTTCGTCCAATCAGAGGCGACGGCGCCGGTGTGTCTAGTGCTCCCCACCGACGACCGCTCTGGGCTCCGGGGGTGGTGGCCAATCAGAAGCCGTAAGTGCGCTTTTGACAGAGACGCCTCAGCTCACCATCCGACACTAGCATGGATGGCTCACTCCGTGACATAGGACATCGAGTGGTTATCATCGTTTTGCAACCTCTGGGTGTTCTCCATCGCCCTGGCCGCCCCTCCCCTCTTTCTCCAATGATGCCTGTCCCTGGCTGTCCCGGCTTGCCTTCGGCCCCTTTGGTGATTATGGGGTCACTGCCGTGCTTTTTGGAACTCAGGGCGAAGCATATGTCTAACGGCCAACCATCTGGTGAAACCGTCTTGTTCTTCAGGCACAGCCCGACGGGAGCAACGGTAACGGTATGGAGCACCCGGGCCGTTGAGACAAAGGCAAATATATGGCCCTAACGACTGTTTGATGACGAGAAATTGAGGGAGGATCCCGGATGGGCCAGGGGATGACAGATCGACCTGAGGGCGGGACTGGAGCCCATCTCGATGTATCGTCAATACCCGCCAAGATCCAGCACCAGGCCTGCGTCCCGGTCTTGGGATTTACGCCGCCATCCGTAAAGAGTGCCGCTATGGCCCGCACCTCCGGGACTAAGCTGTCCTGACTGCGTATGCAGCCGTTTCAAAGTTGGGACCATGACATGCCGGTTGGAGAGCTATCCGTGTGCGTATGCAGGTCATCCCATAGCATACCATTTCATCCTTTGAACAATGCGTGCTGTCGCATCTTATTGACAGGTCGAAGTTGATCTTCTGATGAGCATAATCTCCTCGAGAGGGCCGTCATCTCGGCAGTATGGGTTTCAGCTCTCCCGTCTCCGAGAGAAGACGGGGTTAATACGGGGAACGGCATTGACACGCAATCTCAGGAGGTCGATGAAGGCGTCGGCGAGTCGTGCCCAGACAGCCATGTGCCAAGGTAGAGGAGGCTTCCCCCGCGAATGGGCAACATAGTCTGATTTAGATGGCTGCAGGATCCGGCCTGAAAGCTTACTGAATTCTGAAGCCTGCATAAGCGGCGCTACCACCAAGACTGGACTGGCTCCGGACAGCCATTCCAGCCGTCAAAAGCCTCTTGGGTCCCGGGTCCATTCCCGCGGAGACGAGGCCGTGCTCAACGGGCACGGCAGTAGGCCTTTTGAATGAGACGACGTGTCAGCTACTGGGCGAGGAGGTCGCAGAATGAGGCGAGATACGGGACCACACCCGCAAAGAGACCTGATCGGCCCTTTGGAGCGTTTGGGTGAGCAGGGAAGAGTGTTCTACAGAAAGAGGAAGGAGGGGGGAGAGAGGGGGGAAGGTCTCTCATGTTGGCTGCATGATAGATATCATTTTTCACACGGGGCCAAGGTGACAGTGACTAGACTACAAGGTATACGAGGATATAGGACTTGAAGAAGAGCGGAACCAAGTGTGTATGTATGTATGTTGGGCGGATGGATCGAGGTTGTGGGATTAGGCATGCGCATGTCCATGTCAAGAACAAGCGTCTATCGACAAGCAGGCTGGAAGAATGGATGAAGCGAGCAAGGGGCCATGGCAGGGAATCTGAGCAAGCGCCCGCGTCTGTTTCGTTTCTTGTTTCTGTCTCGACATGACAGCGGCTAGGGGGCGTGTGATGGGGCACCTGAATATGGGAAATGGAGGGACGAGGGAGTCGGAAGATTGGAGATGGTGGGATGGATGGAGAAACATAAGCTACATGGATACCACACACACATACACACACACAGGAATCGCGCAAAGGGGAACCGAGAGTGGGGCTGAGAAAGTATTGTTTGTGATTTTGCACCATGCACAGTCATGTACGAGGATGAACCCTCCTTGTTTCGCCTTTTTCTGTTTCTGGACTTCGGTATCGGATAATGGAAGGAAGAAGACGACAATGGAGTGCAATTGGAAAGCAGACGGTTTGAGGTGAAGTTGAGCACCGAAGCCCATGCCGGCCCAAGGTATCGGTACTTGGGACATGGGATAGAATGCTGAGGGGAGTGCGATTACTATAGTGGGGAAGCGGGGGCGTGTGCCGCTTTGGAGCAGTGTTTTTTTTTCCTGGAGGGGGAAAGAGAGACACTTGGGGCGCTGCCTCCTCTCTCTCTCAGTCGCTTTCGGGATTCGCAGTCGTACTAGATAGCTGCAGCACATTCTCTTACTCATGGGAATGCGCGTTATCAAACACGGAGGAGAAAAAAAGCATGAAAAAAAAAAGACCACAAAAATAAAATAAAATGGATGACTTGTATGCAGGCGTCAACTTTACAAGCCCTCGTGCAGATTGCTTCCTTTCAGCTACCATTCGCACACGCCATGGCATGTTTGTCCTTTGGGTTCCCTGCTCGTTTCCTCGGTCGCTCACCTCACTGCAGCTGTGCTGCCGCTGTCGCTGCCACTGCTACCCAGCTGGGTCAGCAGCATATGCACGACGACTTGCACAGCCTACTGCTACAACTCGGAGTCGGAGGCCAGAGGGGGGAAGAGGAGGGTGTGTGCATTTGTGTGGTGTGTGGTTACGCCCTCCCATCGCTCCTCGTCCCCATCCCATCCACCGTCACCCATCATCCATCATCCTAGACAGTGGTCAGTGCTGTGCAGACGCAGAGCGATGGAGCCCGCCGGGGCTCTTTTTTTTTTTCTTTCGAGGTGACTGCACCGCGCACTACGGAGTAGGGCGACGCCGTCCCAAAAAGTCAGTTTACCTAGTCACAAAGTGCATGGTGGGCTGTAGCGTCCCCCCCGTAGGTCTTTCTCGTAGGTGACCCCCCTCTCCGTAGTGGGTTGGCTCCCTCGGTGGTGGGCCATGGGGCCTGCAGCCATAGTGCATAGTACCAATGCATTATTGAGAGGGAGGGGGGCACACAGCCTGAGTGACGGAGGTAATGGGTGTAGCCACACTGGAAAAAAGAGTGGAATTTTTGGCTGCAACCAGACGCAACGATGCACTGGAGCCCTGGTGAAAGTCCCGGCGGCACACGGCATGCATTCTCCTCGTAGGCTGTTCTTGCCCTCCCGACGGCGGGTATATCTCCCCACTCTCCCACCACTACACTACCTCTCCTTCCCTTCCTTCTCCCCACGACCACTCGTCTTACATTCACTTCTCTCGCGGTTGCGGCAGCTTAGCAGGCGATTCCCATTATCTGCTCTCCATACCCTGGGCACATTTACCGACAAGAACATACCCTGTCCCTGCTCTGTCTCCGTCAACTGTTTCTTCTTTTTCATTTCCATTATATTGTTCGTTGCCACCGTTCCCGTTCAAACCAAACATATAAACGCCCACCTGCCACGCCTTTTGCTACGACCTATAACTCCAAAGCTCATCGCCTCCGTGTCTTATCAAAGACTTTCGACGTCACACAATCCATCATGCCTGTGCAACTTCTTCCGGCTTCGGCGGCCGCCTTTGCTCCCCGAGCGTCATCAGTCAATGTCGTACTCGGCTCCAAGGTCGAGCCCTGGCTCACACAGACCCTCAAGCGCATCAACCGGGTTAAGCGTCCTCTCAACAGCGTACCACAGCACCAGCGTTGCCTCACCGAGACCCTGTCCTCCCCCAATGCCATCTGGACCCTGACTTCCATTATGCTTGCCAAGACCCCCGAGGCTGACTTCAGGATGGACAACAACAACCCTCTCGTCGAGGCCATCATGAACTACCAACTTGTCCACGTCGAAGCTTACATTGTCCACGTCGACATGGTCCTGCGCAACGAGGTCGCTTACAAGCTCACCGTTGATACCATTGATGCTTTGGTTGAATACCACAAGGAGATTTTCTGTGTCGATGCCAAGGCTAGCACCTATGATTGGTCCGAGAAGGAGCAGCAGTGCAAGAAACTTCACGAGGACTTTGTTCAGGCCATCAACAAGTTTGTCTTCCGCACTCACGTCTCTGCCCTTGAGGGGCTTGAGGAAGAGGGCGCTGGCGAGCTTTTGTGCGGTAAGAGCGAAGAAGTCAAGACTGCCATCTCAAACCTCATGAAGCCTCTTCTGCCTCCTCCCCCCCGCGTCGTTGATGTTGTTCGCCAGCCCACTCTGCTGCCCAGCTCCCCCGTCAACACCATGTGGTCCCAGCCTATTATCCCCAGCAATGGTATGCCTATGGATGCTTGGAGGGTTCTGCCATCAAGCCCCAGTGTTGCCTCAGTCTCGACCGACTCCAACACGAGCCCCATGTGGGCTCCCATGGGCATGAGTGACGTGCAACTGTCCCCAACTCCCGCCTTCACCCAGCCCCAGTCGACCGCCGGCTTCTTCTTCAGCTCCCCCCAAGCTACTGCGCCGATCCCAGCTCTCCCCCTGCCCAGCATGCTCGCCCCCGCCCAGTGCGGAGTGAGCATCGGTATGGGCATGGGTGCCAGCATGGCCGGCATGGCTGGAATGAGTGGGATGAACGGCATGAGCGGTATGAACGGCTTCGGCGGCTGGGATCGCTACCAGGAGTATGCCACCATTATGTGACAACCAGCGCCCCAGGACAGCTACCCAGTGGTGACAACCTCGACCTAATACTGCACGTCACTCCTTCCACATTTCCCGGAGAAAAGTTGGAACTCAATTTGCAGCGGCATAGAACCATCATCGACCTCAAGGCATCTCGGCGTTTATTGCATCTGGAACGGTGTTTTCGATCAAGTTTTGACAAATATCCCCTCTTCGCATCTGCCTCACTGAGGCATCTTTGTCTTTTTATGGTTTTTTTTCTGTTATTTCCTTTGTCATCACAGCAAGCGTGCGTCTGGTTTTCGGAATGGTCTCTTATTTCCTCTCCGGGAAACACCTTTACTGGGCCGTTACACAACCGTCCATTTTCCTTTACATCTACCACAACAAGGCTGGTTCCGGGGCGGGTATTTGGATGCATTTACAACTGGGCAGGGAATTTGATACAGGCGGCTTGCGCACTCACTCTCTATCTTTTTTTATTACGTCTTTTTTTGTTTTGTTTTGTTTTTGGCTGGTATAAGAAAAGAGAACACGCAGCAATGCACATCGCTCGGCCAAGTCCGAGACAGACACCCCCATTTTGGCTTCTCGATTCCCCGATCTTTCGATTTTTATTCACTCAACCCTTCGGCATTAGAGAGGCTTTCTCGGAAGATACCCGACAACAACAGCAACCACCTATGGATCTAACCGACTATCGCTTCAATTCTTTCCTCGCTTTTTCCCGACTTACGATGAAATTTTTTAATGACGACCTTTTACGAATCGATGACGAATGGCTACCTGTTTGATATACGACTTGACGAACTGAATCGCGACCTTTTCGGCTTGATGTCGAAACATGACTTCTCTTCACAAGCTTATCGAACACTGTGATCACAGTTATTCGACACCGATGACTACCCGGAAAATAGCAGCAACTTTGGACTGGTTTCCGGAGTTGGCTTGCCAAGGGCCGTCTCGACTACACACATCATCGCATGGCCAATGCCGGTATATCTGGAATATGCCCGCTGAGGTGGACACTGGATGTCTACGGGATCAATGCATAAGTGCTTGGAGAGCACGAAATTGGAAAGATGGAGCTGGTTCATGGGTTACTTCTAATGAGCTTGGCGCCGCATTCATCTTTGCTGTGCAGAGTTTGAGTGCGGAGCCTCTTTATCTGGCCGACTCGCCCTAGACGCCGGATCCCAATTAAGCAGCCCTGGCCTGCTCAAGCCCCAAATCCCCTTTGCAACTTGGAAGACTACGAATCGCCGCGCGGAGGTGCACGCCACGAGGCCGCTGATCCTGCTAGACAGGATCGGTAGGTAAGTGGAGGACGCCGCTTCGAGGATGAGCTCGCAAGGTAGCCTTGGCAAAGGGATTGGGGATTTGGAACAGGTTACGGTGAGGATTATCTAGGGCAATATGGTAGCTCATCTCACTACGACCCTTCGAGTCGGGCAGGTGATGGCAGCTAGCTGCCTTGGCCTGCCTAGGATGAGTTGGGTGAGGCCGCGAATGGGTTTGAATCGGGGACCTGCGGCGCAGGTATGGCCCCGACACCCTAGCCCCTCCAGAGGGCGGGCGGAATGAGATGCTGGAATATAGTGCGTGCTGAGGGAAACAGTGGCCCAGGCGGCCATTCCCTCAGACAAGGACAAGCCTCTGCTACAAAGCGCCCCTGCTCGTTGTCTTGTCGTTGCAGTATTAGTTAATTTGAACACGAAACATGTTCACAAAATTTGTTCTCTTTTCCTTGTGACTGTGCCTGTGATTTGAAAAGTGTGATTTTTGACTGCCATTAACCTGGGCATGGAAATGCAGAATGAGTTTTCACATGGGAGAATATTGAAACAAATGCTGGGGTATGCAAACATTTCCCGTTTGGGGCGGCTCGGTGGCAGGTGCATGTTTCAGATGGGGGGTGGATCGGTGGATCTCCGACACCCCGGACCCCGGCTCCGAACAAGCTGGGAGTATGTTTCTCGGCGTTTAAAGGCTTGCGTGTTGGTGTTGGTGTTGGTATTGAATGGGAATGGTCCCGGCCAAAGCTTGGACGCCTTTGGGATACCTGTGAAGAATGACTCGTGTCGTGCGTTTTGTTCCGGCATGTCATGGACATGGCCGCGCAAGTGAGGGGGGTCCAAGGCGGCCAAGGCGGAGGCCAGGGGGCGGGAAATATCTACCGGCACGCACGTCTTCTGCATTGCAGCGTGCTTTTGGCGTATGTGTGTGTTTTCTCTGCAATGCCAGCGCGGACGGGCTTTGACGCCGATGATGTGCAGCTTGCGGCGAGCTGGAGCACGAGTCTACTAGTTTGAGGGGAATCTGAGGTTTTCCCCCCCCCTCTCTCCCCTCTTTTTTTGTTGTTCATGGTCTCCTTTTTTTTCTCGGTCAACATGCATGTTGATGTGAAAGGGAATAGCGTCAGTGGTGACGTTGACTTTTTTTTCTTCTTGATGCTTTTATCCCTCTCTCCCCGCCGTGTACCAGACCTGAAGAGGCAACGCATGCGGACTGCGTCTGCGTCTGCAGACGCGCATCGCTGTGCAGCTTACATGCATGGCTGGTAAAAGAATATTCTGGAGCACATTGGAGAGAGAGAAAAAAAAACTAGAGTGAAGAGTAAGTGGGCGCGCAGTGACGACGGCGCCTATCTTGGCAAGGGCGACTGATTCGCAAAGGGCGGCTATGCGAGCTGGCGTGTTGGTTCCACAGAGGGCGCCTGCCTGCCTGTGCAACTGGTCGTATATCGTATCTCACGCGAGGGCTTCTTGTGACCTATCATCCACGCGGACGAATCCTTGGTGGCGTCGTAGCTTCCTTTCCGCTTCTCCTTCTGGAAGCAAACAATCCTGTTGCCTTCTTTTGCCGCCCTTCCGCCATGTGCCGCGATGGAGCACGGCAAACCCGGACCTCGGGGGTCCTGCTGACCGAGGTGGTCTGGGGGGTCGTCCTCCGTCGCGGATAGCTACACCCTTTCTCTCGTGGGTCGGTAGATCGTGATAGCTTCACGCCCGGGGAGACCCATTGCGCTAGCTTGCCGTTGGGTTATGACACGACTTGGTGTTGTGCCTAGACCGTTCGCGTTGGTTATCACAGCGGTGGGTTGGTGGCTTGCTCTCGTCACCAACAGCTGTGTCTGTTTTCTTTTTTGCTTTGTCATGATTTTATGACGCAGACTTTGAACCGAGTGATTCGGCCAAGAATAATATGGGGAAAAGAGGGTACTCTATGACGGCTCTTCCAGTTCGGTCGACTTGCGGCATGGAATGTTTCGACGGAATCGAGTCTGCTATTAGTTGCATTTCCCCATTACATGAATATGTTGCAGCCGTATGGCACCAATGGGTGTGTGTTGGATATCTTCGTCAAGATGACGGCATAGTTCTAACGGAGTTGCAAGTAGCTAGTATGTTGCTACTACCGATGAGTTGCCGTGGGTTTTGTGCATACTCGAAGTTGCGAAATTGATGACGCTAGATAGCCATTATGAGTCAAGATTCAAGTTGGGCGAAGAATTTCTACTGTTGAAAGTTAAAACTATGGCTAGATTGTACTTCTTGCTTAATTATACTGTTCCCAGTGGTAAAAAGCTTGGTGGTATAGGTGGGTAGATGGATGCTAAAGATAGACACCACGCTTGAGGGCCCTGGTCTTTGGAACTCGATACTCAAACCGCCTTGGCTTGAATCCCACAACTGCAAGTTAAAAACCAGAACCTATCACCAATATGTGTCTTGATGTCATTTGGCTGTTGGTTGAAGGTTGTGGAGCCATACCCTGCGTTGTTTACTGTGTTCAAATCGCGGGAACTGCAGAGATGTCCAAAGCATATTACATATATATACACGGATCCTAACAGGGAACCAATCCTGATATTAGACTTTATAAATGAAGCTCCATATACTAAATTCCAGGGATGGTTACACCAAAAAGCCCTCGTCCGGGGTACTTGTCATTAGAAGGAGCACCACCCCGCATGTTCGTCCATAAGGTTGCCGGGTGGGGACCGGGACCGGCCCGGTTCTTGCGCCGACGGTGGGACTTGCGAACCCGCCACCGGCTCGCTCGAATAAACAATTATAACTGGATATACATAATAAGACGACAATGACAAGTTTGCTTTTGCACGGTACGAAACCCCGCTCGCGCCAAAAAGACCAGGAAGCAGCAGCAAGCCGCAACAAGAGAAAATGGACAAGGCTCGGGTTCTACTCGTGGGTTCCGGCGCCATCGGCACCATGGCGGCTGTCAGCCTCGAGTACGGCGGCCGCGCCTCGGTCACGGCCGTTCTGCGGTCCAACTACGAGGCCGTCAAGGAGTCTGGCTTCTCCATCACATCGGTTGACTACGGGACCATTGCGGAATTCAGACCAAGCGAAAGTGAGACGCCTTCCCGCTTCCGTCGTATTCTGACGCTCGCTCGATTGATTGACTGACTGATACGTTTTTTGCAACACAGTTTTGCCAAGCATCCCCAACGTGTCGCAGCTCGGAATCCCGCCGTTTGACTACGTCATCTGCGCGACCAAGAACGTGCCGGACGTGGGCGCCCCAGCCGTCGCGGAGCTGCTAGCCCCGGCCGTGACGCCGGGCCGCACGGCCGTGGTGCTGCTCCAGAACGGGCTCAACATCGAGGTGCACCGCCTGGCTGGACCCCGACGTGGCCTTCTCCCGCTGGCGGAAGCTCCTGTACAACGCCACCATCAACCCCGTGTGCGCCATTTCCAACCTCGACTCGGGCGACATGCGCCTCTGCCCCGGCTTGGTCGACGAGCTGGTTCGCCCGGCCATAAGGGAGATCATCGCCGCCGCAGCGGCCTATGGCCACGCCCTGACGGAAGAAATGGCCGAGAACATGATTGCCTCGGACCCCATCGAGAGGCATATCCCGCCAAGCATGCTGGTGGATGTGAGAAAGGTGACCAAGCCTTTTATACATCTCACAGTGTATTTCTTCTTTTGCTCTAGCCTGTGCTTACGTTAATGGTAGGAACAATACATTGAGATTGAAAACATCGTTGGAGAGCCATTGAGAGCCGCAAAAGCACGCAATGTTCCGACTCCTATCCTAGAAAGCCTCTACCATCTTGCCCGAGCCTACCAGTGGAAACTAAAGATGAAGCGCTCAAGTTCATAGTGCTACAAAACTGCGTCATAGTTCCTAAATATATACATATATAGCCGTGTCACATGGTGGGTATCCATTTCAAGTTTGTCATAAGCACTCGTACTCATTCCCCATGCCCGCTAGCAAAAAGTCCAATGCGAGGGGAAAGGGCATCATGTCTAGGCCATCTGTCTGCATTCCTAGGCTGCTACTGTCGAAGCCTTCGGCATATGCCTGTCCTTGCAGCAGATCTCTAGAGTTGGCTTCAGGATGCATGTTCATATTGATATCAGGGTTCACTTGACCAGTATACAAGGGTCCCTGACCAGACACCATGGACGAGGGTGTTAGTGTCATGCCTGGGCTCTCCACTGGATTGAATACAGCTCCATTTGGAACGTTCATAGGGTGTGGCCTGAGAGAGAATTCAGGGCCGTCAGTATGTGGTCCGTCTGCGGGACGAGTATCGGATTCCGTGGCCGAAGTGTCCTGGAGTCGGCGACCTTGGTGGCCGCGCTGGCTGTCCCACACGGCCCGGTCTTGAAACAGACGCATAAGACTTCTTGCAAAAAGCCAATGCTGCGACATGGCCTTCAAAGAAAGGACAAGGGAATCAAGCAATCGCACCGACTTGGCAACAACCAGGGGATTGGCCGAGGTGAGTTCGCTGCTGACATAGACCAAAGCCGTGAAGATGATGTACATGGATGGTATCGCCAAGTTACCTATCGTGGCCTTCATGCGCATCGATTCGTATATTGAAGTGACGTTGGCGACGGCGTCACCGCAGATGCTCAGATCGCTGGCCGACTCTGGCGGGTGCTGCCGGGGATTGTGGTGGGCAGCAGGGCGGTGGAGGAGAAGGAGGAAATTGTTGTACGTGAGGTGAAGAAATGACTGCCACTTGCTAGCCTCGGGCTGAGGCAAACGGAGAGATTCCGGTAGTTGAGTGATGAATTGAGCAAGGGCCTCGTCGGCCTGCTTTCTGGCCTCGCTTTTCTCAGCAGGCGTGGCGCGCAGGGAGAGGACCTTTCTCATGGATTTGGAGAATATGACGCAGAGGCGAGTAAATTCGGTGACAAAAGCAATATTGGCGTTGGGGATCCCTTGAAAGTGGTGTTCCTGGAGGGTTGGAGTGTCGGATTCATCTAGATGTCTTGTCCAAGTCAGCACAAGCCCGATCAGCGACAACTTGAAATTGGATACTCACATGGCTTGGGGTCTACCATAGGAGACGGAGAGCAAAACATCAAACTGATAGAGCACCCACCACAGCCGGGCGAACTCTCTTTTCGTAACGGGCGTCATTCTGGACGAGGAGGCATCGCGATGCATTCCTAGTCCGTGGGCTGTCCTCGCGGCGAAACCAATCCAATACCAAGAATTAGAAACAATGTCTTCAAGGCTGTCGCAGCTCCACGTCAGAAGCAACGCAACTTGGACATATGTCTTGCGATCCTCTTCGAACCGGGCGTCGATGAGCAACTTGGCCCGGTGCAGGAACATGGCTTTGAGAGACTTGTAGTTTTCGAGCTCCGAAGCCGCGGCGTGAGCGCCAACGAGAAAAACGGCGTGCAGCAGCGGAAGCGGCACGCTCTTCTTGGGATCGGTGGAGTTGTACCTCTCCATGAAGTCCACCTCGTCGACAATGGGCCACCCGGGGTTGATGTGGGTGAAGAATGCCTTGACCAGCAAATCCGCGAGCGGTTTTTCTGGCAGCTGTAGAGCTTCGGCGGGAGCGCGACTGACTTTTCGAGCAGGGTGATGGCTTCCAAAGTGCAGTTGGTCGAGGTTGACGTAGCCGGAACGCCGGCGGACCAGGTAGTTGAGGTTGGAGAACTCGGTGCCGATGAAGTATAGTCGATGGTTCTCGCCAATTTCCGTCACCTTGACGGCCTCGGTGTCAATGAAGTCGGCCAAGTTGCGTGTGGCCTGCTCGTCAAAGGACTCGCCATTCCGCGTAGTTGAAGAGCCAGATCGAGAGTCGGGGCGGGGCTCGAATCCATCGTCATCGCCACCGCCATCGCCATCACCGTCAATTCTCGCCGGGGAGGCCCTTTCAGACCGAGACGGCAGCTGAGGCACCGTAGAATCGGTCCATGAAGTATCCATGTCTGCTGGGGTTGCGGGAGCCGTCAAGACCTGCTGGTCCCGAGGTTGAATCGGGACATTGCTGTGAGAGAGGCGTGCCTGGACGGCCCGAGTCCTCTTCTTCTCATAGATACGGCAAGCCGAGGCGTTGTGGGACCTACAGTTGGAGCAGGGTGTTCCCTTTGTGAGGATATCGCATCGGACCTTGCGTTGATGGCAAGTGATGCAGGCTCTCCCGTCTGCAGTTTTCAGGGGTTAGAAGACGATTCAACTGTGGAAAAAGAAAAGGAGGCGGAGATGATGTAAATTGGGGGATCATACTGGACCTGCGTTTGGAACTCAGAGTTGGCAAGCTGGCTTCCTGCTCGGGAGGAGCCCGGGTCCGACGCCCTTCGGCTGTCATGGCAGGACAGCAAGGCGCGCGCCCTGTTGTACCCTGTGACACCGTTTCCCGCCCCGACTTGCGTGGCGTGTCTGGCGGTGACGAGAATTTCAGTTGGGGCACCTGTGGTGATAAGGTCCCGGCGTTGCAAGGAGCGGCGACTCAACCGACCGTCACCAGCCAAGGACACCGTGGGTGGATGGACGGCTTCACGCAGGTCCACGATGGTTCGTCTGCCCCGGGGTCGGACAGGCTTGCGGGCCTAGTCTTCTCCACCGGCTCGCGTATATGCAATCCGATCAGACAATCACCCAAAGATCTGATGTGTTCCCGTCACATGGGCACCTTGCATGTCAACCGGGAGAAGTACTTCGGAAGTTGGTGGATCCCTTCTCAGAATTTCTGACCGGCGCCGCCTTCTTGCAACATTTTTTACATCGGCGCTCGGAAAAACTGGCCAATGACGGCTCGCCTTTCTTGCTTGGCCAGCACACCTGCACCGCCAAATTGCTTCCGGGCTCGAGCTGATGCAATGCTGGAGACTTTTTTTTTTTTCCTTTCCCTTTCCGCTTCAATATTCAGTAGTCATGAGAAGGGCAAAGAAAAAATTTAGCACCGTGGATACCCACAATATGAGGGTCCAACAAAGGAGACACTGGGGAGACAAATACGATATAAGGGCTCTGGTCTCGTAGCTTCAATGCGTGCTTGCTTTCCTCGTCGTTCCAAGCAGGGCTCATCCAAGGAGAAGGGTAAAGAAAGCCACTTGAAGAGACTACTGAAACAATGACTACCAGCGGAACTGGCCTCGGCGGTGATGTCGAAAAGAATGCCACCCGTCAAGACATTGTAGCCTCTTTTGACAGGTCCGACTCTGATGCTTCAAGCTGCTCTGACAGCGAGACCCCTGATCCTACCAAATGGTCTACGGTTAGTCTATCCGATAAATATACCGGCAATCATGGGCTCAATCCCGTCCACGGGCTCCTTCCTTTTGACTCGATGGACACGTTGTTTTCTTTTTGGCTAACATGGCACCGCGCCGTTCCAGTGGCGAAAGATTCACGTCATCATCGCCGGCTTCACCTGCACCTTCAATGGCAACCTGGGCTCATCGATGCCGTCAGGCGCTCTCGATGCCATCTCGGCAGAGTTCAACGTCTCCGGACACACCCAGCTCGTCTTGCTCAACTCCCTGTACATGGTCGGCTACGTCCTTGGCCCCCTCCTCTTCGCCCCCCTGAGCGAGTACATTGGACGCCGGCCCGTCCTCATTGGGACCTTTTTGGGATACCTCGTCTTCATGCTCGCCTGCTCGGGCGCTCCCAACTACACGGCTCTCTTGATATTCCGCCTTCTCTGCGGAATCAACGCTGCAGCTCCCACCTCCATCATCGGCGGGCTCTACGCCGACATCATCGACGATCCTTCTGTTCGCGGAAATGCCATTGCCTTCTACATGATGGTCACCACCTTTGGCCCCTACATCGGGCCCATGATCTCCGGCTTCTCATCCTCAATGGGCTGGCGATGGCCCTTTTGGATTGCCGTCATGCTGGCGGTGCCCGGTATGCCCTTTGTGCTCACCCTCCCCGAGACATACGCCCCCGTCCTCCACAACCAGATGGTGCGGAAGAGGATCAAGGAGCAAAAGCCGACGTCAGAAGAGCAGGGGCAGCTCCATCCTTTTGACGTTCGCAAGATTTTTCTTCGGCCTTTGACACTCCTCGTAACAGAGCCCATTGTCCTGTGCACTTCGCTGTACCTGACTCTGATTTATTCCGTCATGTATCTCATGTTCCAGGCCTATCCCATAATGTTTCAGCAGTTCTACGGCCTCTCCCCCGCAATGGCATCCCTCGCCTACATTCCTTGTAAGTTGGCTGAACCTTGTATTGGCTAGGCCTGCAATTAACCGTTGCTTTTCTGTAGTGTGCATTGGAGTTTTGATCGCCTTTGCCATCTTCGTGTTCTTCACATGGTATCGCGATCACCAGGCCAAGGCCGGTAAAGCCTGGGCCAAGACCGAAGTTTATCGTCGTCTACCTCTCGCATGTGTTGCTTCTCCCTGGTATGTTGTCCTCTTTTAGCCTCCCCCCTCTTAAGATAAACTCTTGGGCTAAGTGCATTAGCATGGTTATATCCCTATTCTGGCTAGGTTGGACGGTCTGGGAGACGGTGCCCCCAATCGTGCCCATGATTGGAGGGGTCTTTTTCCCCGCGGGAATGCAGCTTCTCTTCATGGGCATGATCAATTACTTGACTGACGTATTCCGCCAGTCTTCGGCGTCTGCCCATGCAGCAGCTAGCTGGACCCGTTCCACTGGCGCAATCTTACTGCCTCTGGCTGCGGAGCCCATGTATCGGAATCTGGGATTGCACTGGGCTCCCTCTCTGCTCGGCTTCCTCGCTCTGGCCATGGGCGTCATTCCTTTTGCCTTTCTCAAATACGGGGAGAGACTTGCCCAGAGCAGCAAGACTGCCAGAGAGGCATATGGTATTCAAAAATGAACTATTTCGAGGCAACTGCGTTCGGTTAACCATTATTCATTACTCCTCCGATTGCCCTTTTGCGCCCAGGTTTGGAAATCATGTACAGAAAAAAAACCCACCTGCTGCTACATCTCTGGATCCACCCGCTCTCGGTAGTTTGAGCCAATTAGCTTGGCCCCGGCCTCCGCTCCGCACCGGCCACGACCATCTCGGAAGTAAGAGGCCAATCACGCCATTGGCTGGCGGATACGCATCCATCATCCTCACCATGTCCTGAATTTCGATGCCGTGAAAACAAGCAGGCATTCGCGACCGCACTAGGCCCTAAACGAGCACTTTGTCAATTGTAACTAAGGTAAAATATGTTAAGACGTATGACTAAACATTTTGTCAAGAGTACCGTTCCGATGACAAGCAAGGGCGACACTGACGCCACTTGGAGCCAACTTTTAACCTATTGCTACCTACTACATCACATCCGTATCCTGGCAACAGAACACGCCGTCTACTTCACGGTACAAACACTCAAAATAAATTAAAAAAAAACTCCAATGTAGATCAGAACTCGATGTTTGATTGATCATTTCACTATTTGACCTCTTTTCAGGCACATAGGGAATGAACCCTCCCTAATTTCTCCATCCCAGGGATCTTGGCTAGTCTCGTAACATGTATCCCATCAAACAGTGACCACGCAACCCATGTCGTTGTCATTGACTTTGACACATAGACCCTCGTCCGTACCAATCCTACGCCAACGCCTATTACAGTCCTCGGTCCCAGTCCCGAGTGACAGCAGGTCCCCAAAGCAATGACATAAAAAAGAAAAAGAAGAAAAAAAAACACAACCATGCTCTAAAACCATCCTGACCCAAGATTCCCTCTACACCGCGGCCTTCTGTTGAACCCGAGAACCATCCCGACTTCAACCTGTCTTGGCATCTCTCATAGACGCCCCCTTTTTCCATAATGTACACACGCATATATATACTATAATCGCCTAAAGAGCGGCTCTAGCGGGTGTCTTCGTCTCCAGTCGCGGAGTTTTCTCAAGACCCATCCGGGCCCTGACAGACAGGCATGCCACTGGGATTTTCAATCGCACGACTTGTTGTCGAGTGGGCTCGTGCTGCCCAAATATGTCGTTGAGCATAGGCAGCTCAGGAATGTGCATCGCCATGCTTTCAGCTCGTGGCATCCGTTGTCGAGCATGGAGAGCTGGAGCGTTTACTTCTTCTGAAGAAGGAAGGAAAGTCCTTCATTCGGAACCGGCTCGTCTTCTTTCGAATTGCTTTGCCCTCTGATTTCCCGATGCTTCCACAAGTGCTGTCGTTGGACTTGGTCTCATTTTCATTCTCGTCGTCGGCATATAGGTTCGTGTCATTGTGTAGCATATCGGGTGTATCCTTCAGGCTGGGCGTTGAAACATTGATAGTGGGGACTACGTGGTGTTCCGCTGAGTCCGCACTGACAATACTTGTGCCTCGCGTGCTGGGCGACATGGGCATTTTACCGGTGGCACTAGTCGCCTGCGATGCCCAGTCTCCCGAGTAGGTTCCTGATACGCTTCCTTCGGTGGTTTCGCTAGATCGCTGCTTTCCGGAAGGCATCGACTTGACATCTGTAAACTCATCGTCGTGATCCCTTGTGTTAAAGGGATCGCTGTTGGCCAACTCTCGAACAGCGTCAAAAGTGGATGTCGAGCCATTCATGTGCTTGTAGTCACCAAATGTATCCAGGGTGTGAGATGACTCTGATGTTGGCTGACTGTCGGCCGGAGATGAGTCTCGACCACCGAATCGTGGCATTGGCAGCTCTCCACTGGCCAAAGGTGTGGAGTCCGAGTCGGTTTGGGCAGGCAACTTGTTGGGGTCTTCCTCCGGAGGAACTGCAAAACTCATAGTTCTGGGCGAAAATGTGCCTTCCTTGAGAAGACGCCTGCGGATAGGGTCATCCTTCAACAGTCTCGCCTTTTCTTCCTCCAGTTTCTGCTCGAAGCGATTCTTATTTAGCTCAAGCTCATCAACAGTATACTTCATGGCAGGCATAATGTCGGCGACGCCTTGGAACAGAGGTGTGGCAAATAGGTTCATGAAACCCAGCTGGCCCTTGGCCAGAGAGGTCACGTCCTGCTTGGGTGGGGACATAAGCGAAGACTGGATTCCCAGTTCTCCCTCCATCGACGCTTGCCTAGAGAATTCTTCGGAGAGAATGTATGTCCACTGAAGGGCAGTTTCATGAGTCCTCGCCTGTACATTGTCAAGTCAGAACCAATCGCCGTCTGGGTTGTATTGTTCCACATACCACATTGCTGATATCAGCACATTTGATCAGAAGCGAGCAGGCCAAAGCCTTGCCTTCCTCCATTTGTCGCCCGTTCCAACCATCTGTGCTGTTGTTGACTTGGAGACGCTCTTGGAGATCGCCTAGCTTTTTCATGTAGTCAAAGTGCAAGCCCATGTCGGTCGCGAGGATCGAGCTAATCATCAAACCCCGCATCTTTGTGTCCTCGAAAGCGGAAGGCCAGTATCGGCGAAGGATTTGAGAGTAGGCGGCACAGTGGAACGACTCAAGGACTGAGCGATCGTTGTAGAGCTGTGCAAGAGGTGCGTTGAGAGTGACGAGGAAGCCGTTGTTGACGCCGGGATGTCCTACGTCGTGCCCGATAGCCGTGATGAGCAAGGTGAGAGACTCAAAGGGGGTGACCAGTTCCGCCATTGGCGACTTTTCGGGAATGGTAGCTGGCTGGCCGTTGATGGGGTATGGCGGGAGAGCGCCAATGTGCACGAGAAAGTTGAAGGTTGCCTGTAGGACATCGACTACATGGCGGAAGTTGTGGTAAGGGACAAAGCTGTTGTAGGCTGCGCGGCAGGCAACAAGGAAGGAGACGAGTTGATCTAGCAGAGCGGTTAGTAAGGAAACACGCAGGGGGTATATTGCAGTCGGCGTGGTTTACCTGTGGGTATGCGCCATCGTTCAAGGTCACCCATCGTCAGAGCGTGCTTGAACATTATCATGGCTGCCACCACTAGTTCATCATCAGAAAAGTCGTGAGCACAAAAACTCCAACAGCCCACGGCGTTCGCGATGGCGGCCTGTCGCTCTGATGAGACTGCAATATGAGCATTGTTAATTTGATCATCGTTGGTGCCGAGACGACATATTCCCTTCATGAGACCTGAAACCATGGCCTCACGGAGGTAGGCAAACGGCTTCTCCTCGTTGACACCGACCCACGATCGTTTTCTGCCCTGTCGGATTTGCAGCAAAGTTTGCTGCTCGCGTGCGGCATCTCGGTGGGCCTTGTAAGCGCAGATTTCCAGGGTGGCGATGCACTTCGGGCTCAAGGGGCTCATGATAACATCAACGGCACCGAGATCCAGGCACCTCCTGATGAGTTGGCGATCGGCGGCGAGGGAGCCGAGCGGGGTGGTGAAAGGCTCCACGGCTCCATCAATTATCTGCTCATTGCCAGATGCACCATTTGCCCCGGGAGAACTGATCATGGGAATAGGAACCACAAGCTTAGACATTCCACGCAAGTGTGCTTCGGTAATAATCTTTTGAAGGAGGTCCAAGCCGTAAAGCGTTTCGTCTGGAGTGTGGATATCGATTCCTCTCTCATCAGAGTCGCTAGAGGGCGAAGGCGATGAGGGTCTCACTCGTTGCTTGGGTACTAGTTCGTTGGAGGGCGCATCGAGGAGCACAATGGTTGGTTTCAAATCGAGCATGGACCCTTCCTGGAGCTCGAAGAGTTTTGAAAGACAGCCAGCGCCGGTGGCACATGCGTAGACTTGAAGAGAACTGTTAGCGGAGCGAGCACGGAGAACTCGATGAACTGTAACTCACCTTCGCCAAAGGCATCGAGGAGAGGCTGAACTGCTTGCCGAGCATCGTCGGAGTCCGGTATGTGCAAACCAAGGGCTCCTCCCTTGCTAGGAACGGCACTAATCGACCTTTCATCGCAAACACTGCGATTGACGTAAATGATGTGGCAGGCGGCGCGGTCCATGGTGGTCATGGAGAGCTGCCAGTCTCTCGACTGGAGCACCGAGGCCCTTTGGGCAAACTAAAAATCAAATCAAAAGAGGTTGAATAAGAAAGTGGTGTTGAGAAACGCAGTCGGCAGTCCTCCTACAAGTCTCGGGCGGTGATTCGAATGACTCCCGAAGCAGTGGAGAGAGGGGGGGAGGGGGGACCCGTGGCTTTAGTTCAGTGAGGCAGCCTGCAGTCGTCCAGAATGTGATTCAGGGTATCGGAAGCATTCAAGCGACCTCGATGTGAATCGAGGTTGGTCGAGCGCGACAGGCAATACGGGGTCGTGGTTTTCGGTTGATTGTAGGACAAGTCTGCAGGTTTGGTCCCAAGGCGGAAGTCGCGGTGGTAGTTGGCGCAAGAGCGAGTATCCGGATGAGGAAGGAGGTGAAGCTGAGAGGGAAGAGACACGGTCAGCAAGGAGGGTTGATGAACGAGTAGTGGCAGGGGGGTAAATGTGCAAGACGAATTCGGCGTGGCCGGGTTCGGTGGAAAGCGCAGGCAGAGGATGGGAGAGGGGGTGAGAGGGTGAGACGTCGAAGACTTTGGAGGGCCGATGGAAGGCAGATAGAAGGCGAGGTCGATGGAACAGGTTGGGGCAGGCTAGAGGGACTTGAGACATCGGGCGAAAGGGCATCGAGCACGAATAATTGTTTTTTCCCCCAGGCGAGACAGAGAGTATACTGCCTTCCGGGCGTTGGTTGAGGTGTCTTAGGTGGGCAAAGGACCGAGCACGCGTGCGCAAGGTCGGTGGTGTCAGAAGCGTGGAAGCATTGGGGTCTTACCTTGAGGTAGTCCGACCAACTAGGCAAGCCAGCTGAGCAAGAGCTAATGGAGTCAGAACTAAGTTGGGGAGGGACCAAGCCAAGCCAAGGCAAAAATCGGACAGGAAAAAGAAGAGTAATCGGGCGCAGAGTGAAGTTGCCGCTGAAGAAAGCAAACAACAAAGCTGAGGGCGCGGTGGCGACGTTGGATACGAAAGAAGGGTCGTGGGTGAATGAGGGTGTCGAACGTAGGAGGTGACGCGAAGCCGGGCGCGATGCGACGGGGTGCGGTGCGATGCGATAAGAGGGCGCCGGGAAACAGAAGCAAGCAAGCTGACGCAAAGTCGAGTCGAGTCGAGGCAAGTCGAGACGGACGGGATGCGATATTGATGACGGGTGACGCAGTCGTCGAGAAAGCAATCGGGAGCAAGTCAGATCCGTCCGGATCGAGGCCGAGTCGACAAGTCGAATTGGCCAAGGGACGGAATAAGACAAGAGACAAAGTGGGTTGGGAGAGGGAGGGAGAGGGCGAGGTGAGGATGAGAAGGTCTCGGGGCCGGGGGGCAAAGTGGAAAAGTGACTTTTGCTAACCCAGACCAGACAGGCAAGGGCCTGAGTAAAAAGCAGGGGAGTCCGGGGGGGCCCAAAAAAGCACTGTTCTTGCGCAAAGCGACGCAAAAGAAAGAAAAAGGTGACTAAAAAGGAACACCAGGAGAAAGAGAACAGCTAAGGGAAAGGAAATACAAAAAAAAAAAACCCAAATAAAGCTCTAGATCAGGGATGATGCAGCGGGCCTGGGGAAGAAGAGAAGGCAGCTAGAAGAGTCGAGCGGAGAGAAGAGAAGAGAGCTGACCAGGAACGGCTGGGGGAAGGAGGAAGAGTAAAGAGGCAGCAGTAGAGGGGAGAAGAAAAAGAAGAAAAAGAAGCGATACTCCGGCTATTGCTTGTTTCCGCCGCCAGGGAACCCTTCAAAAACAGACCAGTTGGGTACCTTGGGTGGGTGACAGGTCAGTTGCACCAAGAGCATCCATCGATCGAGGTGAGGAGATGGGCGAGGCGCGAGGGGAGGAGCGCGAGAGGTATTGAGAGGACCAAGGGGCGTGTATGGGAATTGTGGGCGTGTGCAAGCCGGGCGTCCTAGCGGGAGAGCTGGCGACAAGGTGAGTGGGGGGGTCTGATTGTGGGCTGGACTATCGAGGAGTATGGGACGAGATGGGATGGATGGACTCGTTTGGGGACAAGTGGAACAGCCATGGACGATGGCAAAGCGGGCGCGAGCAGGACCTGACGAAAAGAAGAAAAAAATAATGCCGAGTTCTAAGGCCTTATTTGGCGCGCGACGGGGAATCCTCCGTCACCACAACGGTCGGCTCAGGACTGATGATGGATGGTAGCCGCAACGACAGCAGGGATGGCTGGATTCAAGAGGTGCTCCAAAAAGGGGCGAGGCAAGTTTTGGAGTTGCTGGCGGCGGAAGTTGAGCAGCGGAAAGGGTTGTGAAGAACCATGAACCATGGACCAACCATGGAGGCTGAACATGCAACAGCCGCAGCAGCGTCGATGAGATAGCCAGATGGGTGGATGGGTGGGTGGTGTGACAGAAGCAGGGGAGCAGCGTCCAGTCGGCTATCACTCGTCACAATCACCAACATTAATCCATACGGTAGGTACTACGAAAGCTATGTCATGTCCATTTTTGTGCGCGACCCCATCGTCACAAATGCCAGGGAGAAGGATGGAAAGCACAAGCACTGAGCACAAGCATGGGGTAGCTAGCATGGGCGCGCATGGCATGAGGCACGAGGCACCAAGGCACCCATATCTGGCGTATGTGCCCTCTTGGGCTGGGGCGTGAGGAACGAAGATGGAGCCGTGGTTAGGGGGCTGGAAGAGGGTTTGTGAGGCATGGCGGCCAATGGCGAAGCGCGGTGGTGGTCGACGCGAAGGGACGACAGCACTGTGGACGAGTGGGAGGAGGGGGTTTGGGCGGGTCGGCGTCGGTCGCTTGGAAGCCTTCTGGCCGTCTTCGAGAATCTGGAATTGCCACACCATCGGCAGGGAGCAAGATGTGACGGGGACTAGGGACCCAGCGCTCACTTTTTTTTCTTTCTCGAAGCCTGGACGGAAGGGCTGGTGCAGCCATTGGACCAGTCGCTTTAGGTCCAGCACCGCGCTAGCCCGGCTGGGTACTGGTGAGAGGACCGGCTTGCGTCACTGCGTCAGCACAGCGGCGCGTGCGGGGCTCACAGGGTACCGCAGCAGCCTGCAGTCCCGCAGAGCTTTTGGGAGCAAAAAGGGGGGGAGGTACCTCTGGGAGCGGGCGGGTACCTGAGGGCTACAGCACAGCTACAAGTGCTGGACGCCAGCGCGACAGCTAGGGGCGGGGCATCAGGCTGAGGCTGGCGGCCAAATTGGTGCCTCGTTTGCCGGGAAGGGCTTGGAGGACTGAGTAGTGAGGCGTACCATGCAGGTAGCTTGAGGGAGCAAGGGAGCTGTCTTGCTCCCCGTCTCCCTCATTTTTGTCTCTCTGCGTGTCTCTGCGTTTCTGGCCTGTCTCTGACTATCTGTCTCGTACTGGGTCCGCCTGCCCGTCTTCGGCTCTTTGTGTGCACTGTCCACCGAGACAGAGACATAAACCCCGAGCAGCGAGGCACGTGTCCGCACAGGACCGGTTGCAGTGCAGAGCGCTGGACAACGCAGTGCGACACCTCGCAGAACTGACTGAAATGGAGGGGAAACGGCGACCAAGAGCGCGAAAAAGGAATGCAGTTTGTGGTGCCACATGCGGGCGGTGGGCGCTACATGCTTGCAAGCCCAGCTGCAAAAAAAAATGAGTTTTGGAAAAAGAAAACAAGAACATTCATGATGATAGTAGTGCCGGCCTCAGAACTCTGCTCTTGCACAGCTATGCGCCACCAACGCGGTCGCACAGCGCTGGGAACCAGAAAGGGACCTTGCTTGCAATGTCATTGTGCTGTGGCTGGTGGAGACTTTTATTGAAGGCAGGCTTCGATGGAAGGATTCCCTCCCACGTCCCCATGCGGCCTTGTGCAGAAGTAACTTTGTGCATGGCAAGGTATGCAAGCTGCACGTATGCCCCCTGCACACTTGCAGCACTGCCCCCTCCCACGCTCATCGCCATCGCAACCTTCTTCTCTCGTCGCCTCTCCGCATCTTACATAATTGCTTTTTCGGCCTGCATCACACACTGTGCTTGTGCGACGCGACATCACCCAACCCAGCAAGATCCATCCATGTTTTGTGGAGGTGTTCTCTCCGAGCCGCCCTCCCCATTACCACCACCCATGGACTCTGGCAGTTGTGAAGCTCCACCCAGCTGCGCCCGACGCAAATCCTGCCGCGAAATCGGCCTGCGCGCCTCCGAGTAAACTAGCAGTCGCGGCCTTCGGAGAGCATTGTGAGTGGGCAGTCAGTGTGTGGCATGTGCGGCATATGCAGTGTCGTCCATCCAGGTGCTACAGTGTTTCCCGTACTGTGCACCACCTGCCATCCGATCCTTCCTTCTAATTATGTTCCAGCCTAGCACCAAAACAAAGCAAGACGGAAGGCGCTCGCAAGCCGCTTCTATTCTACCGTAAAATCTCGCAAAATCCGGAAATGGAGTGGATCCGTGGCTTGCAGTAGCTTGCCAAGATCATAACTGCAGCTAACTACTAGGGGAAATGATCGGCAACCCCTCAAACTAGCCAATATTAAACTGAACGATTGAAGCCCTTTGCCGCACACCGTAGAATTGAGGATATTCACACATCATTAAAATGCCGCTTCAAAATATCGACCCAAATATCAAAACAACGCCTAAGAGGCCCGGCCCAAAGCCGAAGCCGCTATCAGAGAGGGCATTTAAGGTCCGTAAGCCAATTCAACAACGGCAAATGACTCGGTCGCGGCAGCGCAAAATTGAGGCTCTCACCTTCCTTTATCACCATCGCATTTATGACCCAAATCCGCATCCAGCTGTGCGTGAGGGTATTCAAAGGGACCCGAATTCATTTTATCGTGAGCCCACATTCCAAGAGGCCAAGGAAATATTTGATATTCCTATATCTACACTTCATGACTGGTGGAAGAAACGCGAGGCTATTTTGAATGGAACACCTACACGGTATAACCCCCGCTGGCCGGACCTTGAGGCCGAGTTATTCGAAGCATTTATTGAACGGCGAAAAGGAAATAAATCAACCACTGTTGGTTGGTTTAAACGGAAATCCCGTGAGATTTTTCAGAGGTTATATCCAACTATTGAAGCTGCTATATTTACTTTTTCAATGGGGTGGTGGATGCGGTTTAAACAGCGTCATAATATTGTAAGGCGTGCAATAACAAAGCAGGCGACGAGGCGACCTGAGGAGTATATTTCTATTACGAATAGCTTCCTACGATACATAAAACGAGTATCTCAAGATGGCTCTCATCCAATGACAGTCAATAACTTGCTTATTTCACCAAAACGGCAATTTCCAAAGAGTTGTATTATCAATCTCGATGAAACACCTATACCATTTGAATACCTTGACGGTCATACATATGCCTTTAAAGGCGATAAGACCGTTGCCGGAAAATCCGACCGCAGCGGTTGGAATAAGAGGCAGGCTACGTTGGTGTTGTTCATCTTTGCTGACGGCATTCAGAGGTTGAAGCCAAAGCTGATTTTTCACGGAAAGCCCCCACCTTCGGGCCAAATCCTTGCTCATGAAGGGCACCTCTATTCCGATGAAGTCACAGTTGAATTTAATGAGACTGCATATAATAATGAAGAGCTTTTTCAGAAATGGATATCCGATGAACTTTCGCCTCTCACAGAGGGCGAAAAACAGCACCTTTTGGTAATGGATGTGGCCACATTTCATAAAACAGAGGATGTTTTGCAGCAGCTGCGGCAAAACAACACTATTACGGCATTAATCCCGCCTGGCTGCACAAGCCTCCTCCAACCTCTTGATACAGCTATCAATAAGCCGTTTAAACAGTGGCTCTGTGAGGCCGGCGATGAATATGTCACAAGGTTGGAGGAGGAAACAGGGAAGACACAGTGGTCTATTCAGGATAAACGAGTCATGACAACACACATCGTTGCACAAGCTGCCCGGCGCTTACAAAATGAGACAAAAATGGTCCAAAAGGCATTCCTTGAATGCGGAATTAGCGTCCGGCCTGACGGCAGTCAAAATCACCTCATCAAGATCAAGGATATTCCTTCTTCTGCAATAGACTTCACTGGGTGGCAAAAAGCATCTCAACAGTCAATAAAAATGGAAGAGGAAGATATCAGCCCTCTTTATGATGAAGAGGAATTATGCCTTAATGATGAGAATATTGATTTTGCCTATAATTTCCTCCTATTGAAGGACCTGAAGTTGCTGTGCCAAAGCCGGCAGCTTCCAACATCAGGAAGGAAAGCTAACCTCATTCAACGGCTGCGAGAGTGGGATTTTGGAAGAAATGACGATATTTTAATACGGCTTGGAACACCATTAGAATAGTTATTCCAAGCCCGCAGGCGCTGTTTCTGTGCATCATGATGACTTCAACCGACTGCCTTAACCAAAAAAACACGAAGCTGTGAGGTTGTGGGGTGGTTGGATGGGATGCCAGATGAGGTTAGCTGCAAAAATCAGCTGTGGGGCCATCTGCAAGCCCAGGGATCCACTCCATTTCCGGATTTTGCGAGATTTTACGGTATTCTGGCTTCTGTTGAGTTGCTCTGTGCTCTACTGCCGAAGCGGGATCGGATGACAGCTCCGGCGACCGTCACCCACATGCTTGACGCCATCTCATCTCCCAGGCCAGCCATTCCCAATTGTGTTTCCCATGCCCATTCCCATGCTCAATTCCTTTCCCCATCTCCGTTCCGACCACCCAAATCCTAACTGTCTTGCGAATTCCGCCTGCAAGTAAGTCACTGCAAGTACCGCGCATCTTTCTGCCTCTTGGTGGAGCTTTCATCGCCATCTAATCCTCTCGGAACCAACCCTAATCTCACCAAACCCTATCAAGCGCTAGGCATCTATGCTTCGACCTCCATTTCTGTGTCTGAACTGTGTGCGTGAGGCATGCGGAGCAGCATGGCCTGTGGCTAAAAATGTGGCTGATCCGGCACATAATGGGACCTAGTCGCACTGGGCATGGTGAGGAGTGAGTCTCTCAGTCACTCGAACCTAAAGCTACCAGGTCTCACCTCGACTTGAACCCTATGATGACCAAGGCGTTTCCGCATGAAGGCACATGCCTGCCTGCCTGCCGAAACTGGAGTCCATTCTCTATCCAACAAATATCCATCTCTTAAGTGCCCCCGAATTCCATGCGCCTTGACCATGGCAACCGGGTGCAACCAGCATAGCCCGAGCACTCATCCGGCTTGTCTTATCAGCGGCATGAGCAATGACGACGATGACGATGGTGGTGATGGTGTCCTGCCCCGCATCTCACCCACCATACCGGTTCCAAACTCTCCGCCAACATTGTTCATCCCCTTTTCCTGTCTCAGCCAAGATCAGCACTTTGTTTTCCCAAAGGTAGGGCCTCGATGGCGATTCCGGAACGGGTATCAAGATTTGCAACAGAGTTCTGGCAGTTCGCCGTGGGCTTCCCCTACCGCCAGGTTGTCTCTTTTTTTTTTTTTTTNNGGACCAGGAGAAGTCCAAGATCGAGAAGCGCCTCGGGAACTAAGATTTTCGGCCCCGCGCGCGCTCAAAAGTTTGCGCGCAAATGGCGAGCATGTTTAAGGATGGGGATCGGCACACAAAAGGCTATCATGACGGGAGGCATATTTACTTTGAATTAGACGACTGCTGGCCAGCACCCAGCCATCTAAAGAGACAATCTTTGATTATTTTTGTTTGCAGCTTCAATTTTTTTTTTTTTTTTCTCTCTCTCTCTAATGTCTAGTATTTTTCTCCGCTTCTTTCACCCCCCTGCCAAGGACAACTTGGCCGCCCGAGTTCTTCAAGTAAGACCTGTGGCGCAATAGCCATCGCCCATGGGTGTGGTTCGTTCCAGCCAGATCAGATGATCTTCTTTTCAAAAGCTCCGACGCTTGAACCAAGTCAAGGCGCCAGATGTATTCCAGAAGAAATCCCGAAGCTGATAGACACGACGATCCAAAAGCGCCCCACATAAGTCTACAAGGGGAGGTTGCAAGGTCTGGGACCTCCAAGAGGCAGATCCTTGGGATTTTCCCGGCCACCTAGCGTGTCCAGGGACAACCCCAAGGACCTCCACTGCCTAGCGAGCTCGACTGTGTTCCTCGGATATCGATAACGAGACAATCCTGCCCTTGACCAGTATTGCCAAGTCAGCTTTCCCCAGGCTTGCTAGTCCTCTTTCGTTCTCTAGCCCTGTTTTGTCCGGTATCCCTTCGCCTAGCCTGGATGGCAATCATATCATTCCCCCCAAGCTGGCGTTGTTCTTCTGCTCCATCCACTCCACTCAACCGTGCTAGCGCCTGGACTTTCTTTCTCTAGGACAATTGAGAAAAAATTATTTCATCAGCCTCTCGCATAATGATGAATTCATCAGAGTCAACAGAGAAATCTCCAAGAGCGACCTTGATTTCCATCAATCAACTGCTTCGGACTGAGCCGAGAGAAGGCGGCCAGCTCCGGCGTTAGTGTTGCGGGTTCGGATTGATTTCCAACTCTCATTCGTATCGCTCTCCCCCATGTTCTGTTCCCGCAACCAACCCCGCCTTCCCTGTTGTTTGGGCTTACCATAGTCTTGAACTCTTTTTTGTAAAGTCCCGACACCAATGAAACCCGAACTTGGTTTCCAATCCAGTTGGTTTTTTTGAACTTCCGTTCTCGGCAATTTTGCCCGTTAGTCTCGGGCACCCGCCCCACTTACCTTGGTAGACACGTGCCCTAACTTGACAGCCAGCAGAGTCGTGACTGTCGTGTGGTGTTTTCCATGGGCGAGTTTGCTAATCAATGCCGAGTACAGCAGCAGGAACTGACGAAACAAAAACAAAATGCCGGGAGGAATTGGGATTCCAGAGCATGTTTGCTCCTACTACTGCGGGGCTCCTCAATCGGCGGACATGCACGTCTTTCAGGTCGGGTGCCCTGCGTCGGGCGCGCCATGAGGCCGAGGCGAGGACTGTGTTCATTCCAGGGCTTCTCTGATAAGACGAATAACACCATGAGGTTGGTATCTACACCGAGCAACCCGGCCAATTAGCACGTACACATCTCTGGCTATCGTCCCAGAGAGTAAACTGGCTCACCGGCAACCTCCCAGCCTGGGCAGGTCAAGAGAGCCGGGGGCACAGGGGCGGCAGGGGGGGCCGTAGGCGGCTCAGTCGAGTCAAGTCGAGTCGAGTCAAAAAGCACGGCCTGGTGCCAGGCGATGAAAGACACCGCCAACAACGTCATTATTTACATCCGGCAGGGCTAGAGATGAGGCTCTGGATGGAGCGCTGGCTGACAGCAGGCAAACTAGGAAGAAGACTGGCTGCTGGACTCGGATGACTTTGAGGAGCCGCAATCATCCAACCATGGCACCACTTTATCGCGACCACGACCAAAAGCAGCCAGCCAACCAGCGCGGGGCTAAATTTACCGCGCGAGTGCTTGGGGCCAGGTGCAAGTGCCCTACACCATGTCACTCTGCCTTGCTTTTTCCTGCTCTGGGGACGCAGGGTTGCACATGGTACCTCTGGGGCACCGTCGCGCCCTCAAACGAGCGGCCGTCCCCCCCGCTCAATTTCAGCCCGTCCGAGTGGGGAAGACGAGCCAAGGTCGAAGCTGTACCCTGGCAATCTGGCCAGGCCATGCTCAGAAGCTTGTTCCTGGGTCCCTGGATCAACCAGTTCCCTGCCAGCTCTCCTCGCTTGGTGGTGCAGTGCTCCGTCAGGCTTTCGGGGCCGCATCGTGCGGAGTACGGGTGCCGATGCCATATCTCTGCCAGCCCTCCCCTCCCATCCCCTCCTTTGGCCCATCCGGCCCATCTGTAACTGTGAATGTCCCATCCCATCCCAACCTGCCATGCCGTCGCGCCTTTCCAGTCGCCAAGTCGCCACCCGGGCCGCCGCCGCCTCGTCCCACGCACGGCCGATGTCAGCACCCAGGTCGCAAACCATTCGATTGAGTAGTCCTCCCGAAACGCCGGGCCGGGACTTTCGTCGCGCAAACACCCCCGTCGCCCCCTCCTCTCTCCCCTCACGGCGAACCGAACCCAAGGACGAGCCTCTCAGCGACCAGGGGCCATTTCGAACTGGGGGTATCCATGCGAATCGCGAGAGACGTCACGTGGCTAACTTGTCATATTTCGTCCTGTAATAGATGACCTATTCAACATCACAGCAGCCATTGTCATGAGCCCACATATGCATCTAATTGCTGCATCTCTTTTTTTTTTTTTTTGTTCAGCCCCCCTAGACTGTAATTCCAGGCACGCTCCAAACCAACCTTGATAGCTGGTCTTTTTTTCTTCTTCTTTTTTTTGGGTTCCTTCGTAACCAGTCCAAGTGACGGAGCGCAGGGCCCCAAGTAGTGCTGGGCCCGTCCGTCCTTGTTCATCCGACACATCGTTTTGACGTTTCGGTCTAACAGTCTTAGTTGCCAACTTCTCTCCGGCAATCTATATGACACGGCTCCGTTATGGGGACCATGATACCATCATTCTGGCCCGGCGTTTTGAAACAATCACTTTTTGCGTGCTCGGTATTAATGCAACTTCGGTGACACCCGGGTGGACGGATTCCCTTTCAGGCTCGTAGCAAATCATGGTTCTCTCTTTTTTTTTCTGTTCTTTGTAATCTCTCTTGGTCTTTTAGTCCCCATGTCCGTTCCCGAAGACATGATTCATGCAGTCCAACGCCGTTGTACCCTCTTGCAGACGCGAGGACATGCCATGTGTGCGGCCGCGAACGCTCGCTTGTTCCCGCAGCGTCTCTCTCTCTCTCTCTGTGTGTGTGTGTGTGCGTGTGTGTCTATCACTCTATCTACACCCTTACCAACACTATCCATCCTCAGAAATGCCAGTCGTTTCCATCATACTAAATCGTACTTCGTCAGTTCTCTCAAGTTAAAGCCGTACCGCCATTACCGTCTCTAGATACACTAATCACGGGACTGATCCACTATGAGTCCGGCCGCGAACCCTGCTATGCACGGGCTCCCTTATCGCCTTCAAGGTGAATCTCGGCCACTTCGTTGGAGTCTTGGTCACTCTGTCCCGCCGGAGGCACCGAGATGACGGTCTTGCGCTCCCAGGCAGCGCTTTGAATGTCTGCCAGGGCAGCCTGAGCGCCTTCATTGGGGGCCGGAGGCTCCACCTGATCGTGGCTGGTATCGGCTCCTGTCATCTCAGTGTCCGGGTCGTAAAACTCTGGGCCTAAAACTTGTTCGTCAGCCGACGAGTCGAGTTGCACGTCGTCGCTGGCAAAGTCGGCACCCGTCGAATCTTCTGGGCCGCTGCCACCGAGTGCCTCAAAATTCCACCCCTGTGTCAGGTTCAGCGACTTGGTACCCACGGGCTGGTAGGAATCCTTTACGTCAACGGCCTCATCCTCGATGCTATCGTGGATTGTCTCTATGCGACTGGGGCCTTCATATGCGGGCAAATCTTCGTCATCGTCAGCGCCGACCGCCGTGGTTGTGACTCTACCCAAACCATGACCGGCTTGATGGCGAGTTGCTCCGGCTCCGGTCCCAGCGCTCGACGACCCAATCAGGGAGGAACCCTCGCCGAGGCTCTGACCTTCCCCCGCCTCATCGTCGTCGTCTTCATCGTCATACTGCTCAGAGATGACACCGAAGCGAGACCCGCCCAAGGGAATGCTTGAGCGGCGACGGTAGAACAGTAGATATGCGGCAGAGGTAATGGCAGACTCCGGGTTCGACACATGGCTGACGGATGAATCTGAAACCGAGTCAGTATCAAAAACAGTGAGGTGGTGGGCGGCACAGGAAGCTATCTCTTACCATTGTAGTTGTACCAGCGTCCGTCGACAAAGTTTTTGGCATATGCCGTGTAGTGGCCACCGCCAAGGCCACCGTAGTGATCGTCAACAGCAATCAGGTCATAAATCTCATCCTTGCCCTCTTCTTTCTGAATAACGCGATTTGTGAGATCAAGTCCTTCAATGGGGAAGTCTACTAGAACGTCGAGCTTGTCTCGTCGCCATCCAGAGCTGCTGAATCGCTTCAAGTGGGCCACCAGGATGTCAGGCGATTTCCACAAGTCAAACTTCTTACTTGCTCGTCGATGCTCCTTGCAACGGGGGCAGTACCACATGTCTTGCTCCGAGAGGATCTCGGCTCTCTCAAACTCATCAAGGCATTCGTCGAGAGTGATGCCACTAGTGCGACGATGGTTGCGCCTCCTCTGGCTAATCTTGAGAGCGGGATCATTGAGGCATTCCAGGTCGATAAAGGTTCGGGCACCTTCATCCTCACTTGGGTCACTGGGAGAGCCACCAAAGACCTTCTCCCAGGCATCCTCCGCCCAGTCCACAACAAGGCCCTCGCCAAGTCGGATCAGAGGACCACCATCGGCAACTGCCGGCGGCGTGGGCTGGGGCTTTACAGGGGCTAGCTTTTGAGACTTTCCAGAACGTGTCTGCTTGTCACGACGCTTGCCTCCCTTCTTGCCGTGAGCCTTGCCGCCCTTAAACTTCTTGCGTCCAGCAGGACCAACCTTGGACGGCCTTGGGCCAGCCTGTTTGTTATTAGTAAGATTAGAACGAGAATAAAGAGACTATATAAGAGCTTACCCGGACTGGTTGAGGAGCCTCTTCCTCGCTTGACTCCTCGTTCATTCGAGTTTGTCGGTCATCTACCTTGGGACTCTCATCATTTGTGCTATCCTCCTCGTTGCCCGATCCCACGCTATTAGAGCTCTCGGGGCTGACCCCATCTTCCTCCTCCGCAGAAGCTTCGGGGATACGATCCGCCACCTTCTGCAGAACCCGATGGTTGTCCACATTTGACCAGCCAGTAGGGACAGCGCCATCAGATCCCATATCGGTGAAGTAGCTAAGCTCAAACAAGTTTTGGAGCTGAGGGTCCAGGAACGCGTTGGGGTTGACAAACTTAGGACGCTTAGAGTTGAATTGTCTAAGAACGTGAGGCTCGTGGATGGGAGCCGCGTCCTTCATGGTCACATCAACGATGTCATCCTCGCCCTCGACTGAGTGAGCCACGACCTTGCTGTCGCCAGAGGAGTCGGCATCCGAGGCCGAAGTGATGACAACATCCCCTTCAGCGTTGTCCGAGGTCTCGGCCTCAGAAGACTCTGCAAATTTTGACCAGGTGGAGAAGGTAGCCACCTTTTCGAGAACCTTTCGCCGGATTATGTCTATGTTTGAGGCTTCCTCCTTTGTGAGACAAAGAAAGTGCGGGGGAGAAGTACCCTCTTGGCCTCGCGCGGAGTTTTGTGGTCGTCGATGAAACACGGGTACTACCATCTTATCATAACGGACATCGTCCCATTCAGGGGTATCAAGAGGGGTTTCAATGTCTAACATGGACCGATATCTGGTAGGTCGGCCCTTGTGTGGCCAGTTGGTCGGAACAAACTCCAGCTCATGGATTGTGGGCAAATCACTTTGCTGGATCTCTTCAGAAACATCTCCGGTGTTATCGTAGATCTTGAAGAAGCGTTCTTTGAATTCCTCAGCGCCCATGAGCCTGTCTGCAGGAACGCCGGTTCGCGTGGAAATGAATTGCTTGAGTTGCTCAATAGCGCTGTGTTTGGGCAGTTCCACCTCGAGCATTACAGGGACATCATTCAGAGGCAAGAACTTGACCTTCTTGGTCCACATGTCCTCGACAGGAAGCGGTAGAGTGAGGTTGTTGAACGGATCAAAGGTGATGCTGATCTTGCCGCATTCGGGGCACTTCAAGGTCGACTTGTACATGCCAGTAAACAGGTCGGCAATAACGGAGTCATCTCGCCGGCGAGTAATGTCCCACACTTTGTCTGCCATCTCTTTGATAGCCTCTGGGTTGCCGATCATTTCATCAGTTGAGTCGGGCTTCTCGATATAGGGCTTCTTCTTGACGCGGCTCAGATCCTCCTGGAGTCCATCAAGCAAAAAGCCCAGGAACTCTTGAGAATCCTGCTGGCCCCACCCGGAAAAGGTGCTTCGGCAGCGACCAACCGTCGTCTTGAAATCTCGGGGGCTGACGGATACCTTTCCCTCCATGTAGATCTCTTTGAGGAGGTTTCCATAGGCCATGGCAACCTTGCCGTTATAGCCCAGGGGGTTGCTCTTGTTCACCTCGTCTTGATAGGTGCCAGTCAAAAAGTACTTGGATAACTCTTCCACGCTTCGAACACACTGCAAAGCAGAGTTCATGTAGCAAGTGTTACCAAGGTTTTGAAGCCCAACGGCCCCAACACTACGACCAGACTTCTTTTGAACCCGTCCCCGGGTCATAGGGCCTCCGGGAGCAGGACTGCTTCGGCCACTTCCGGGAGCGGAGGCGGAGGCCAACGCGGCACCCCTTGTGGGAATGGCCTTGTCGTTGCTGCGCTGTCGGCCGGTGTATGTGCTGACCCAATACTTCTCGACGGCCTCGTCAATGACAAGGGTTTGGTCGGTGACCAGCCCGTAATACCGCAGCGACGACTTTCCGTTGTAGTTTTGGTCGCCAGTATGGTCATCGATGGGGACCTTGATCTTCTCATCGCGGACTTGGCCAAAGGCGGCAACGTCGAGAAGAAGTTTGGACCAGGAGTCGGGGGAGGGCTGGCCGACAACTCGACCTGGTGAGTCGGGAGGAGTGAGAGCGCGACGAGGTTGAGAAGGGCCACCGGCAGATATGACCTGGGGTACTGACCAGACGCGAATCTTACAGTCCAGCGGAACTCCCGTGTACGTCTTCAACTCCTTGAGGAAGGTCTGGGCATGGTAGTCGCGGGTTCTCGCTAAAACGAGTGTCACAGGGTCCTTGGCTTTGAGCGACTGTTCGATGGGCAAGGGGCTGACCTCGGACCACAGCCGATGGATTCGGAAAATTGGCGGATGATACTCGTACATGACGTTGGGTTCAGCTCCGGGGTCGGCAGTATTGACGGCAGTACGGACAATGGGGTCTTGGCCTTGCTTAAGACCGTACCAGTCGATGACCATCTTCCAGGCATCTTCGGAGAACAACTGGAACGACTCATCGCCGGATCCGGGCGTGAGGCGAATGAACTTGTTGCCGTTGGGCTCCTCAATGACCTCTTCAATGATGTCAGAGTTATCGACGGGGCCAAGGGGCTCTGTCGACTCAGTCTTGCTCGCCTTGGAATCAGTGCGAAGGGCGAGGGCCTTGTCAACCCAAGTACGAGATACTATGTAGGCTCGGGCGCCTTCTGTTACGGGTTCCTCCGCAAGTGCCTTGAGGAGGGTCTCAATGATTTTGACCTGCTCCGTCAGAGGGGGCGCTGTGGACATGCGTCAGTCGTTTCAAATACGGTTCGCACACTTGTCACTCGTGGGCAGTCTTACGCTGGGAAGGAGGGTTGGCTGAGGAGGCTGCCGGCTCCGGGACATCGATGCTCATCGCTCGGGGCACGTCGCCGGTGGGCTGCTCGGCGTCGGCGTCAGCGTCGGCGGAGTCTGTGGGCTGGGAGGTGGACATTTCGACGTCACGGGTCTTGGACTCGTCGTTTTCAGGGTCCATACTGGAGGCACGTCGCTTCAACGGAGATGAGGATCGGTGGGGGACGTCCGGGTCGCCATTCATAATGACCCGCCTGGAAACGCGGAAGGGAGACTGGCTTCTGACCACGGCGGGGACAGTGCCAGCTTCGTCTCCCCCACGATCACTCTCGATGGAGAGGTCGGCGTAGGCGGAGGCACAGGGCGATGAAGCGGCAGACGAGGCGTAATCGGCCGAGACAAGGGAGCTGGCCTGGTGCTGGAGGCGCGGGGGGAGACTCGATGCGGGCTGGGAGTCGGCACGAAGGTACGAGGGGGTGTCGGGGCCCGAGGCCACAGATGCGGCGGAGAAGGAGAAGGAGGGATCGTCGTCGATTTCGCACGAGGGCAGGACTGATTCGGGCGAGGGCGATTCGTCAAGCGGTTCCTGGTCGCGGGGGTTGGGACGGGAAAGCTTTCTCTTCTTTGAGGAAGACGTCTTGACAGCGAGCTGCCCTAACAGAGGCAGCTCGGAGGCGGAGGCGGAGGCGACTGGGGCGGGATGGGACACGACCACGGCGACGCAGGCGAAGGGCGGAAGAGAGATTGCGGAGAGGAGAGGAGGCGAAGCGAGGTTGAGGGCGATGGAGATGGAGATGGAAATTGGAATAGTCTTGCATTAGAATTAGACCAAAGCCCTTTCGTCTTGGGGGGAGGGGGGCCAAAAGATTTTGGAGGGGGCGGACTTGGATCGATCAAAAGAGAGGGCACGGTTCAGCGCCATTCGGCGGTGACTGGCACTTTCACTGAACAGTGCGTGGGGCTGGTACGCAGGGCCCCCGCCACACTCGAGTAGCGAGGAAAAACGAACGAAAAGAGACAACAGGATGGATTGCGTGTGTGGTGTTGCTGCAGCTGCACGCAGGATCCTGGTGGAGGGGTGTTCCCAAAAGCAACGTGGAGTCGACAGGAGGGTGTTCAGTCGTCTGATGAAAAAGAAAGAAAAGATCGCGAAAAAGTTGAAGAATAAAAATAAGGAAACGACATGGGCTTGAAACGGGTTGTTTGTTCTGTCTATATTTCCACCACCCATGTCATGAATCCTATCATGGGCGCTGACTGTGTTCCCAGGACGAGGCTGCCTGGCTCATAGCACAGTTTGCTCTCGCCTCGCACGAACTAATTAAAGAGAAACCAACGTTCCGCATCATTTTTCTTTCAAACGCACACAATTCCTCGCGTCGCACTCAACGAGGTTGTCTGCTGTGTTGACTAGTAGCTTTTTCTTTTCTTTTCTTTTTTTGGGTAGGGCCTGTACTGGAGTTACATCACGCCCCGCGCAAAAAAAAAAAAAAAAAAAAAAAAGAGAAGAGAAGAGATACCCCATTCCCATCCACCCTAGCAAACAACTTACCCATAAAAAAAGAGAGAGAAAAAGAAGAAAAAAAACAGTGAAAAGTGGGAACGTAGAATGAAAAGAAACGGGGATGGAAGAAGGCTGTTGGAAGCCCATCCCCTGCTTGTCTAGGGTGGTCTTGACCACTACCACGCCTGCGTCGTCGCTGGTGCTTGTAAAAGTTGAGAAACAAGGCCCCTCTGTTGCCCGCAAAGAGCCAAGGCGTCGCCCTAGGTTTCCCCTCCGTCCCCGCCTCAAGGAACCACCCGGGGCGCTAATTGCGTCAAGCCTTGCCAGTCTACCACTCAACAACTGAGGCTCTCGGCACCCTGGTCTAGTTCTCCAGGGATCATTTTCCTGCCATTGCCGGCCGACCCTCTCCACAAATGTACTACTGCATGCTGAATTTTTTTTTCCTCCCACAAATCATGACCAACTAGAATTTTCTCGCCAAACCAATTTATGTGAGCAAGGTCAAAATGCGGCAATACGTGAAACGCAAGTAGATTTAGATAAACGCATGGGTTGAAATTTAGCTCAGGGAACATCAACACTCAGTATTATTGCGAAGTCAACTTGTTCCCAGTTCTACAAAAGCATTCAGCTCTGTTCCCCCTCACGGTCATTGAGGTAGCTACGCTAGGTGCATCTACTTGGTATCTAAACACTTCTCCTGTTCTCTCCAGCCGTACAAATCATCCATTTATAGCGCAGTTAACCCAGGCGCATCACCATCAACCCATTTCCAAGTTTTCGTTGTTCATTGTCATAACTTCTCCCACCGTTTACCCAAGAATGTAGACATGTCCCCCTCTAACTAAGCATATTCGCCAGCCAGTTGTTTTGCGCCAACCTTGGTTCAGCCAACTTAAAACACTAACGAAACCTCAGTCTTAAAACAGAAGCTCATCCACAACTGCTCTATAGCTTCGCGTCAGTATCTTCATACTCGGTCAAATCCTTGACAGGCCGTGCGCCTGAGCTCGCCGTCAGCCCCGACTTGAAAAGGCGAACGTCTGTAATTTCCGTCGCATGGTCGACTGCGGTTGTGCCGTTCAACGCCAGCTGTTGTCCAGGAATAAGCTGTTTCACGCCAAGGACCGCTGCCTGCTCCAGCAACACTGAGATTGCCTTTTCGGGCACTCTGAGAGCATCTCGGAGATGGTCCCCGAGAGACTCTGCGCTCTGCCAGATGGCCGGAAGAGGATCTTTTGAGCCCAAGCTTTCCAGTATGTTGCGGATCTTGGTGTCTGCATCAGTGTCTTGGTTGAGGAAGAATTTGGCGTATTCTTGCTGGAACTTCTTCTTCTCTTCCTCGGCAACGTCATTGGCCTTCTTCTGGGCGTCCTGCTGTCGCTTCTGGGCACCCTCAGCCGTTCCTTGGGCGTGTAGGTGAATCGACAGACGAGCTCGGTGCTTGGAAATAGGGTTGAAATGTTTGTTGAAAAATTGGACAACTTCAGTCTTCGTCAGGGGCTTGACATGAGCGGCATCACGCTGGGCTGTGGCTAGTTAGTTGAAAACGTTTCCAGAGTGCGCGCCGTCAAAGGATGGTCTTTACTTACCCAACTCGAAGTCGTAGTATTCACTGGTGATTTGAGACCAATGGCGAGACGATTCCTGGTCAAGATTCCTCAATTTCTCCAAGCGTCGGATCACCAAGCTTCGCTTGTGACCCTCGAATTCAGCGTCTGTCATCTTGGCCAAAGTCTCCGCAAATCGTGACAAGAATGCTTCGATTCGGGAGTCAAGGTAATCTGGTGTCATCTCGCTCTGGAGCAAGAACCGCAATCCATAGGTGGTTGAGAAAGCTCGAGCTCCACTGAAGACAATGTAGCCAAGCTGCTCTTTGGTGCGGAGCTGATCAAAGGCAGGCTCATGGATCATCTGGTCGATCAGCAAGGTAATTGCGCGGACGCTGCGGTCTCCTCGATCTCCAGCATAAAGCCATGTCTCGATGCAATGGTTGACATTGGCCGGATCTTTCAAGGTCTTACGGTAGACATAGTTTGACCCCGGTGGCAAAATGAGCGATCGAAGAATGGGCCACTGAGCACGGGGAAGGATGCGAGGCTTGAGGATAGACTCAACCATGTCTGTCAACTTCAAAGCATCCTCTCTGTACATGTTACCGTGCACGTAAACTTCGATATGAAGCTGAGCCAGCATCTGCTTCTGGAACAGTCGCACCGCGTCAACCGTAATGTCCGGTAGCTCGGCAGAAAGTTCCTCCACAACGTAATCTCTGGCCTCGGCATTCAGCCAGTTGGTGTAATCGCCCACTTGGTGGTAAGATGATTGCAGCTGCCAGTTGTTGTATCCTCGAGTAAGTCGTTCTTTGACAATAGTGAATCGTTCATCCTTAATATCAAGGTCCCGCATAACCGTCGCAACCTGCTCCAGAAGCACAGGCAGTTTGTCGTTGTAGCCGTTAATATCCAACAACAAGCCTCGGGAGTCCAGGCTCACGTTGTACTGCAGGCCGGCTAGCTCCGCGTCGTATGAGTACTCCTCAAGGGCATCTCGAACTAAGTCGGTAAACAACCGCGCCTTAACATTGTTCTCGGCGGAGGCGTAGATGAGTGGTGTCTTCAGACTGACAATAACATTGGCGCGGGGGACCCAGAAAGTGTCATCCTTCTTCCACCATGTCCGAGCACTGCTGTCGTTTCGGAGAACGCGAGGAGACAAAGCAGGCTCCGCTACTTCCTTCTTCTCAACTTCAAGTTGGCTGGGGATAAAGTGGTTCTTGTGGGGCAGATGAAGGGCAGGGAGGCGCTGCTCGGGAGTGATAGCAACCGCCTTATCGAGTTCCGCCATGAGCTCGCTTGGGATCTTCTCATACCGATATTCCGTTCCATACCATTTCTCCTTCTGGTCCCAGTTTCCAGGATAATTGCGAGACACTATGGTCATTCGGAAGTTGTCCGGACGAAGTGTTGCCAATGCCTTCTCAATATTCTGAGGCTCAAACGTCCTCAAGCGGCTGTGTCCGCTCAGCAGCCACTCGCGCGGCAGAGGTTTCTGCATGACGGAGCTTATCCTGCTGGTGAAGCGGCTGGCAGGTGTCTTCTGCTTAAACTTAAAGTCGACATCGGCCATTCCCTTCTGCTCTTGGAAAATCCATTCCTGTGGTGGTGTTTCGCGGAGAAGGCTGACATATTGGAAGAAATATTTAACAATTTCAGGATAGTTTTTCAGACCCTAGACGCACGAGTTAGATTTGAGCCAGTGCAGGATGTAACAATGGCTTGTCTTACCTCCTCTGTCAGCCGCACTTGCACGTCAAAAATGCCCGGGGTTCCGGCGCAGACGGGATAGGCACCTGCGCTGAGCCCATTGGCCCAGCCCTTACCCTTGAGGTATGACATAAGACTACCAGGGCCCTCGTGGCCGATGAGGTGGCTGATGTATCTACTGGGCTGCGAGGCAAACATGAATTCCTCATCGATATAGGGGAAGTAAAGGTTCAGTTCTCTCGAGTCCATCACCGGCTTCGCAAAACACTGCATGCCTAGATCGGACTTTCGGAAAGGAAGCTCACCGGGCCACCGGTTCGGGCTGAGATTCTTGTTGACTACAGGAGAAAACAGTTCAACAACCCACTTCTGAAGGACGTCTAGCGGCTCCCGGCCAAGGACAACAAGCTTCATGCGGTTGGCAGAGTAGTGCTGAGCATGAAACTCGATGAACTTCTCGCGCACATTGATGCCGCGAGCCTCGGGCAGTGTCTTGAGAACCTCGAAATTGCCAGTAGAGAAATGGCAGTAGGGGTGCTTGGGGTTAGACAGAGACTTCTCCAGCTGATGAAGCCTCCAGGTGTCATTCTGCAGGTTCTTCTTGTTCTCAGAGTCTACAGCCTTCAGCTCTCTATCCAGAGTGCTGGGAAGGAAAAGGGGCTCGATGAAGAACTGCGCAAAACGATCGAGCGCCTCCCTCAATGGGGACGGGTTAGTTTCAGAAGGATCTTCATCATTGGCGGGCTTTGCGGCGACGTCAAAGAAATAGTTGGTGGAAGTGGAACCAGTATAGGCGTTTGAGCTTCCCGAGTGAGCGGACAAGTATTGGCCGTACTCATTCTCAATTGGGAATTTCTTGGTGCCCATAAAGAGGAGCTAGATGGCCCAGCAAAGTCAGTTTCGAGCAACATGGATTTGATCAAGCCCGAAGCGACTTACATGTTCAACGGCGTGGGCCATGCCAGGAATATCCGACTCATCGCTGAAGTTTCCGACATTTACGTCGAGGGCGGCGCTGGCCTTGTCCGTCTCAGGATCGTGCACCAGAAGGGCCTCGAGCTCATTGAAGAGGCGAATAACTCGATAATCACGATCATCAAGCAAGGGCTTCTCAAGGCGGTCCGTGAGCAGTGTCACAGGGGAGCCAGGCCCGCCGGAGATGGCGGGGGCCTCTTCTTCATGCTGCGAGTGAGGCATGGCAGAATGGGATGGAGAAGGGGATAAAAGGTACAGCCAGGCCACGATACCGACACGACACTGAAAATCCGGATTTTTGTCGGACAGGAAGGCCGTATCGGGCGGTTGGCGGGATGAGGAAACAAAAAAAAAAAAATCGGCACCGGCGCGGATTATCGCAAGGCAAGGAAAGTTGACAGTTGGTCAGTGGTGGGAAATGCAAAATACACCGGTTCCGAGCCCGGCGACAAATGCAGGCGGGCACTAACAGAGCGGGCTGGTATGTACGATGGGATGGGATGGGGGGCAACTGGCAGGGCAGAAACGGGAAAGATATGTGAGGGTAAGTAAGGTGGGCGAGAACGAGATGGTTTCTAAGGGGGTGTAGAGCCGGCACAAGCGGCGTGAGGCAGGGTGTGAGAGGAGGGTACTATTGTATATCGATTGATGACAGCAGCCCAGGGAGCTAGCTAGGGTGTCTTGGGGCTGAACTGGACCGGGACGCCTGGGGTTCCTTAAGAAAGAAAAAAAAAAAAAAAAAAAAAAAGGTTGGCTGCGGGTGGGCACAAGCTCAGTGGGAGTGACACTCCGTACTCGGTATGGATGGTATGGAGGTAACAAGAGTTGGACGTCGTCGCTAGGCCTGTCGAAGACTGTCCTGTCAGCCGCTGCGAGCCTGAGGTCAGGGCAGCTATGCGGTGGAGGGGATGCAGTGGGCAGCAGTGGGCGACAGTGGGGAGCGCCACCACTTAAGAAGCGAGTGAAAGGACACCTGGGTCTGTGCGAGACGGAGCGATCAACTTCGTTGTGGAGCCCCTATTGCGGGCGAGCACCAGTCCCGAGGGTGTGGGTGATCTCTCTAGGACAAGTTTGAGTTCGTTGGGTGCCGCTGTGCTTCCGCGCTGGACACTTGCGTTAAGTTGACAGGGGGAAGTGAGGTGGGAAGTGTAATGGGAAATGGAAAAGGGAAGAGAGAAGAAGAAGATGGGAGGGCCCACGAACCCCCAACCCAATGCTTATTAGGGCGTTTCCCTCTCCTTCAAAGGTGGGAAGGACCTTCAAGCTGGGGGGTTATCAGCTCGAGATTAATAGACCCCCCCAGCCTAGCATTACGACGATATTGACACGGAAGAGGCGACTATGTACACACAACGCAATCACTTACCTTGTCTTGACGCTTAGTTCCCGATACCGGTACCCAGCCCCTTCGTTTCTGGGGAGGGGGCCGTTCCCTTGCTGTGGCAATGATGACGAGATCTCACAAGGCGCAGGAGCCGGCCTTCCACGAGGTTTTCTCTCGCCTTCCACGCACAGCCGTGCCAACTTGTGACCAAGGTGGATCAAATGCCTTCCCCCCAGACTTCCGGAGCAACTCGAGTAGCGCAAGTCTCAGATCAACTGGGGACAGACCTTGTACCGACCAACAAGAGGCCGCGGATGTAGGTTTTGTTAGCCCTGGTCGAGAGTGGATGTCAGTGCCTAGGTCAGAGCACCTCAGCAGGTACGCGCGACGTCGCGATACACCTTGTGTGATGCTGTTAGTATGGCACAAGGCCACTGCCGCGCAGCGGATGGATGCCAGTGCGCTGCAGCGATGCAAGCTTTATCGTGCCAGCTGTCCCGATCTAGAATGCCGTTCTCAGACCTTGTATGTGGATTTGTCTCACCTTTCCTACCTGATGTTTCCTACAAAAGGAAAGGTCGGATGTACAAGCCAGGCTTTGAGTAATTGTAACCGGGGCTCTGGAGAGCTGCTTGGTGTACGATGAAGCTACTACAATAGGCCAAGGCTGTCGGAGTTTTCTTGGTTTTGCTTCTTTTTTTCTCTCTTTCTGCTTTGGTACCTTGCGGATACTTTTTCTTTCTTCTTTTCCCCTCCCCTGGCTTGGAGGGGAGGGGCCAATGTGGCGGTGATGACGGTAACGAGGGATCCTCAACGTTTTGTTGTGAACATTTCTCGCTAGGTACTAGGCATCATCCACTTTACTCCTCATAAGTATCGGTGGCTATCTACATACCCACGATGCCCAAGGGTCAGACCTACCTTGATATCTGGATCTTGCAGCGAGGCCCAAGTCCGGAAGTCTCAGTTTGTGCTGACAAACAGCGAGCGTCAAGACCTGCCACCCCTGTTGTCAGTGGGGAGCAAAAAAGAAACAATAAAGAAGGCGAGCGTGAGGCATGGTTGGCAGAACAGAGCCCATCATGGTGGATGATCACGGCGTTGCCCGACCGAGACAGCGAGCGCGCGTGCCCCTGGTGCCAGAAGCTCCAAACGCCCGACATGGAAGCATTCTGAGACAACGTCATATTGCTTCTTGGATACGCAAATTGCGCGAGCCATGTAGGTCCAGGGCAAAGACAGACTCTCACCCTCTCACCGTCAGAGTGGCGTCTCGCAAAGCCCCAATTCTGTGCTAATGCGAGCAGATCCCCGGCCTGAGAAGCAGCTGCAGTTGCCCCGGTAGTCGCGGGGCCTGCGCCCGCCTGCCCGCAGCCCCCGTGAGTCCCTTGAGGGCCAGCGCAGGGCGCCCCGCGCAAAGTTGCGGTGCCTTTTGCGAGCGGCACGACAGGGACAACCCAGCTAAGGCGAGGTAGCATGTAGCTGGGCGTAGGCGGGCTGACGGGTTAAGCGACGGATGCCAGGCGGATGTAGGGGTCTTTGGATCCCCGGGCGGCCACGGTCCGGTCCCCAGCAGTAACATCCGTGCGAAGGAACTGGCGGAATGCATCCCAAGCATACATACGGTACGGCACTCGTCTCAAGCTTTTCGTTGCGTACGAACCGTGTGCAAGAGACAGAAACAAACAGGTAACCTGGGTGTGTGGCATTGCAAAAGCACACAAGATGCATAACTTACCGGAGGACTTGTCTAAAACGATATATCACCTCTAGCGTCCCCGGCCCATATTAAGGCTCCGTCCTTTGGGCAAGATGAGATGAGATGAGGCGGACACCTTGACGGCTCAATGCGATGCGTGCGGACCCGGCACGTCAGTCTTGGACTCGAGGTGATGGGGGTGTACCGGCCGTCGAGTTGGCTCCGGGCGCTAATCGTGTCGGCCAAAGGGGAACGATCCGCCCCGATGCCCTTGATATGGTCTTGTGTAGTAGGCTGGTGGCGGCGCGCACGTCTGGAGTTGAGCGATGTCGCATGCGAGATGTCTCTTCTCCCGCGCTCGAGGGAAAACAGCGTCTCGCGCGGCAGACAGGGGAGGGAGGGACGCCGGGCTTGGTATGCGCAGTCAGTCTCCAAGATATGGGTTGAAGGTGTCTGGCGAGATGACGGCAAAATCCTAGCGCTTGTCGAGGCCAGCTAGACACGACGGGGGGGAAACACGCCAAGCAAGGGAATCTGTTTCCAAGGCCAATTTATATCCCAGCCGGCGTAAACAATTCACGGCAGCGGCATACTTGCCTGCCATTCAACACCAAGGTTTGTCTCTACATTGCGCTTGATTCATGGACCTGGCCCCATCCATTCTTCAAGGGTCCTTCACCAGAGTACCCGAGTGGGCGGACTGTGCCTGTACAGATCCGCTCGCGCTGCTCCCGAAATGCACGTCTCTGTTGCCGGCCCCTTGCACAAGGACAACCTGCCCCGGCCGGCTATCCAACAAAGCTTCCCCATGTGCTAGCCAGCGACTACGCAGCAGCCATTCAACAAATACCGGGGCAGCCTGCATGTACCCATCTCGCATCTTCTCGAGTCAGATGAATCGTTGACCTCCCTTGACAATCACTCGCCCCCATTCCGCTCCCATCCCTTCCCCCCTTCTTAGTCCTCCATTTCAGTGTTTACATCAATAATCAACCCGTGAGCGACATCTGGCATTTGCCAGCCTACAGATAGTTTCACTGTTATTTCCGATTTTGTCCAGTCGGAACCTTGATGGAGATAGAACCAAGACTATCTGCGTTAGTGTATCGCCCGACCCTCAACCGGCCGGGTGTCATCCACGGTCGAGACCATCCAACTCCCCATAAATGTTTGCGTACACGAGTAAGAAAATGGGAACATCAATCATATGATGACTCCGTTCGAGTGTAAAGGTGACAAAGCTCGGCATTTGATGTGCTGGTGAATGACGTTGCACACTTGAACTACTACTCCTACTACATACAACACCTCTCCCATTCGGGGCAGTGGATACGACTCGGTTGTGCGCGAGTAAGTCTGTTGCACATGGTGCTTCGGAATCAACGGTGATCAAAACAACAATACATTCATCTGGTGGTTTTTTCTTCTTTCTCTTTTTCTTCTTTCCTAATCCATACTATTATGACAAAAACACATGATTCAATGGTGCTGCAGCCACCTCCATCTACTCTTATGCATTGCGTTTCCCTGGGCGGATACGCCATCCGGTCATCTATTCCATGCATCCGTTGTCGCAAGCCGTGGTTCTCTGTTTTGCATTTTGTTTCTCCGTCAACTAGACGGAACAAACGAGGCCATGGACTGGATTTTTGGAGTACACCATGTTCCATTCATCATTCTTGAGCCAGGCTTGAAGCTGTCAAGAGCCATCCTCTTGGCACGTCCACTCACGCCAGAGGGCGCGGACGCTAACATAAGCTATCGAACTCAAATATAGCAAGCTCCAAAATCAACACCTAGCGGCACTCTCGCCGTATCTTCTGGTCTATAGGTACTGTCTCCGAACCGAGGTATCCTACGACTAGCTATTCCGTTCTTGCGGTAGCGCGCGTTTGTCCGCAGGGGAGCAGATCATAGACTCACGTGTAGGTTCGATATGTGTAACCATACTAGCAGCCCGTCTTCTGCCGGCAAATCATTAAGTCAATGACGCCAGGGCGGGCGGCATGCGTTTTAGTGACTAAAACGCAGGCGCTTTATGCATGCTATTGAGAAGATGAAGGAGCAAGCGCAAGGAGCAAGGGGAGCAAAAAACAGAAGTTCTGGCCGAGCACAAGGCGGTAACAGAAACGCGGAGGGTAAGAGTTGATCCCGTGATTTGCAGTCTTCTCCAGCGGGGGGAGGATATCGCAAGGGATCTCTCGGTCCTGTCGCGGGGAAGCATTACCTCTTCACTCGCCCATTCGAATTGGAGCAATCTACAGCTTTGTGACCAGTCTGGTGGCACTTGTAGCATGTCATAGCCTTGCCATTTGGCGAAAATTGGCTGCCTCCCCCGGAGGAGATGGACGTCAACTTGCCGAGCTTCACTTCTTTCTTCTTTCTCTTTTCACGAAACTCCTTTGCTTTGGCATTCTCCAGGTTTTGTCGAGACTGCGATCTAGAACGTGAGCGACTTCGTGTGGATTGGGAGTGCGGGCTATCACTGGATGGCTTTCGCTTGCGACCTGGGGTGGGCTCGTCAGACGCTTCCGAATCCTCTGCATCGCTCGAGTCATCTGAATCACTCTCTGGTTTTTCGGTGGATTGGTTCTATGAAAAGTCAGCGCATGCTCCAGGGGACATGGCAATACCACTGATCAGCGGGAAACATGCCTTTGTTTTGGAGCTCTTAAAGTTGCGCGTTGACGTACGTCCCTGCGCTGGAATATCTTCGTTGTTGTCTGACTCGTTAGATGAATCAATATCGCCGTATCCAACGTAGACGATGTTCATGGGAGCTTGGGTAGTGCTTGTAGTTTTCGAGCCAGCCAAATTGTTTTTGAGAACCCAATGCGTATCGGCGCCAACATGCTTCTCCAATGCTGCTTGACGCTTAGCCTCTTGATCATCAAGAGCAGCCTTGATCGCCGCTTGATCGATGTTTAAATCGATTCGGCCTTCTGGGGTTGAATGTCCAAGCTTTCGTTTCTTCGTAGAGTGTGCATCTGAATCTGGCGATCCCGCGGAGGCTGTTGAAGCTGCTGCTCTCTGCATAAACTTCATAGTAAGGAGCCTCGAAGAGACTCCTCTTGGGGTTTCGGGCGCCATCTTTGAGAATGGTTGTCGCGAGCGATGCGGTCGGTCGAGGTTGGGTTCCTGGATGGGCCGCGAGGTTGATTTTCGTGTTGATATTGTTACGCAAGTAATTATGATTGCGAAATCGTCCCAGCAAAGGTTCGGAATGAATTTCCCTGTATTAGCGCCTTGGTATCTGACAATAATCTGGTAAAAATTCAACAGGAGATGGGTGTTGAAGACCAATTTTTTTTTGTCCCAGCGACTCCCGAAACCCTACGCGATTCCTTGGTTGTGGTAGAGATAGAAATTATTTCGGCGTCGGATAAATAGCTGTCCCGGGTTCAGACGACTGCAGCTTGAACTACCTCAACACCCTGCAACTACCATCACGAGCCGAGCACCGTCGAATCGATCCGCGCACCCAGTTTCCGACGCATTCGAAATGGCTACGTCTCAATTGAGGGCAATTGGCGCCTTTGCGCGCAGCGCGCGCCTCTCCCAGCGGGCTTTCACCACCTCGGCCCGGCAACTCGAAGCTGCCGCCACCCAATCGACCGAGACGTCCCCCGCCGCCGTCACCGAAGACGCCAAATCCATCGCTACCAGCCAGGCCCCCAACCGAGTTGGTGTTTGGTCTCGAAGCCAGCGTCCCCGCTCCGTGGCCATGACCGGTCCCCGTTTCGAGCAGACCGACTTCACCGTCCAGGTACGGCGAAATTCGGAAGTCTAGGGAAGCACACGGCTAACCACGATAACAGCCCCGACCTCAAGCAGCCATTGAGTTGATTCACAAGCAGCCCGTTCGATGGACTCATGACCGCATGGTTGCCTGTGATGGTGGTGGTGGCCCCAGTGGTCACCCCAGAATCTTCATCAACACCGACAAAGCTGAGATTGCCACCTGCAACTACTGTGGCATTCCCTATGTAAGACGGCCTTTTTCGCGGTCTTTCTGGGCTTGTGTACTAATTCGTATGATTTTAGGCCAACGAGCACCACCGAGAGCACCTCGAATCCCTCCCCGAGACCTCCTACCCCCTGCAATAATCGAGCTTCGGCCGCCTGGAGTTGGGATGTTTGGAGCCCATCGGGCACCGAATGTGTCGCAGATGGGATTTGGGATACAATGTTCTGCATTACGGCTTAGGGAAGATTTCTTTCAAGTCATGTACATATCACTCGAATGCAACAAATGGTTAAACGTGGTGTTCAACAAAAGCGTGAATATTAACAAACCCAACCCGACTTCTTGAGGTCAATTATGGGCACTGTGCCACGGATGGGTCACATCACTCTATAAAATTTTCTGACCTCTCCGTTGCTTTAAATCTTCAATTGCCAATTCTAGTATAGACTGCAACATTCATTCTCGTTAAACCATGTGTTTTTTTTTAAAGCTCGTCGCAACAATTCGAGGCGGGATGTCCTCGATTAGAAATGCCGCGATGGTATTGGCCAGTATCTCTGGTCCTTGTCCACCACCCAGAAGCCCCACCAAATCTCCGTCATAGGAAGCTTAACAGCGACAATGCCTTCACCATCCCACATATCCTCGACGAACACGACACCCATCTGGCTTTGCCTCCTGATTCTTGTAGCACTCTTCCCCGGAACATTCCATTTTATTTGGACGCTGCCCTTTGGTCTGTTGGGATTGATCAGCCCGACATCACATTCACAGCCCACTACCCCCCCACGTACCCTAGAGCGTGCCGCAACAATGACTTGGTTTCAAAAGCAGTTTACGCTCCCGGCCAAGTCGCGAGGCTCTTACCTCATTACTGACCAGGTTCTCACTGCTCTCCCGGAGATCAGAGAGTACAAGGTTGGGTTGTTGAACCTTTTTGTTCAGCACACTAGCTGCGCATTGAGTTTGAATGAAAACTGTGAGTTGGTTGGGTGGTCACGCAGAGAAGTCCGATCATTGACATATTCACACAGGGGACGAGGATGTCAGAGAGGACATGAGCGATGCGCTTGATCGCATTGCCCCCGCCGAAGGCCCCAAAGGAGAAGAGCTTTACCGACACAGGTTTGTTTGCCTCTGCTATTAATACTCGCGTCACTAATATGGCTTGTGGCACAGTGCCGAGGGCCCTGATGATATGCCGGTATGTTTACTACAAGTTCTTTATTCACTGAGCACCGAGAAATCGTACTAATCTGAATAGGCTCATATCAAATCTGCACTTATTGGAGCGAGCGTTACTATTCCCATCAAGGATGGAAAGCTTGTCAGTTTGTTACAGCTTCGTGATACATGCCCGGCGACACTAATGCTCAGTAGGCAACTGGTACTTGGCAGGGAATCTGGTACCTTGAATTCCGCGCCAGCAGACACCAGCGTCGAGTCATGGCGACGATTCAAGGCGAAAAGGCATAAGCGCGTGGTTCGTTTGGGGGGATATATGAATTTATCAAGCAAAAATTGCCGAGATAAGATCTGTTATTTCCGGAATACGGCTCCTTGCCCTGTTAGCTACTGCTAGATGAGCCAGCACCGCCAGCTTGAAAGCTGATTTCCCCCGAGCTTTGGTGGTAATGCTTCATGGTCGGTCCTGGGACAAACAGACAGACGAGATACACGGAATTGAGCCGGACATATCCTGTCATGAATACCCAGAAGGATTGTTCCATTACGCCTATATGGGCACCAAACCTTACTGCGTAACGCAAGGATTTGCCCTAGCGGGACATGCATATTGTGATGCCCACATCATATGTAAGATGACAGAATAACGAGATGAAAACACCAATCTCGACCTGATTCATACCACCAACGCCAAAACGCCATCGCCATGTCTCCAAACCCATATCCTGGAAGGGCTAACTGGTTCCGTTTTCCTCCTTCATATCCGTATCATCACCCGCCAAGACCTTTGTCTGAGGGACGTATCCTTCTGGGGCGGCGGAACCTGGGGTCGCGGCAACGACATTTCCTTTCTCATCGACAAACTCGAAGTTGTATCGGCTCAGCAGATGTGGAATGGCAGAAAGTTGTGGCCCGTAACGGGCAGTGTTATCGTACAGCTCGAAAAGCGGAACGGCGAGAAGCTTCATATTCTTGGGGACACTTAGCACCTCTGTTCTGTGTTAGCCCATGTTGCGGTATTGGGAAGGAACGGTGATGACGTACTTGTCTTGGGTAGTTGGATAAAATATAGCTTCTTGCACTCCTTTGGTCGCGTCACATGTGCGGGGACAAAAGGATACATGAATGTCTCAAAGTTTGGTCGCCACCACTGCGCCAAGCAATCCCCAACCTGCCAGTCGCCTGCTTCTTCGCCTTCGCCCAGGCGTCCAACTGGAGCCAGCCTCTCGTCGAGCCGTGACTTGAAGCCCTCGATCTCGTCGTCCTCAGGTCGTAGGTAATCGCCAGGGAGCTTGAAGAATGCGTTTGCAATCTGGAGCATCAGGATGTGTGGGTGGTTGTGCTCGTGACAGACCAAGATCCCTTCGCAGGTGCGGCGCATGCCGTGCTCCACATAGTGCTCTTCAAGACGCTTCAAACGCGCGATGACGGAAGGGTCTTCCTCGGGCTGGGTCTCTTTGACGCCGAATGTATAGTTAGAAAGCGGATAAAGCGTGACCTTTTCCGGTTGGTTGCCGTTGAAGGAGAGTGGGATGATGGGTAGGTGTCCTGACTGGAGCGCGGTTGTCGTAATGGTTGACATGGTGACGGCTGGGTGAGTACGGCTCTGGAGGATTCGCTATGTGGCGTTGTGAACAGATGTACCAATGCCACAGATCTGGGGCAAGCTTTCCGGGAGAACGGGGACCGGATGACGTAGAAAGAGCTGGAAAGACGGTATCTTGGTGTGGTGAAGTCGGGTAGATGCAGCTTGGGCTTTCGGAGCAACAATTTCTGGCATAATGTGCCGAACGCGCCAAAAGAAGAAGGCGGTGAGGACAATAGGTACCAGCTGGATGCGATTGCGACGGCAGCCTACTCAACATGGAATAGATAGTTGTCAAATAAAACAAATGGGATGAAATGAAGAGGCGATCAAATTGAAATCAACTTAGATTATGCATATTATCAGATTTCTCTCTCATTCCATGTGGACTTTTTTTCTCTCCTCCTTCGTGGGTGATTGCTTGTTCTACCAGTCGCAAGGTATTCTTGGCAGTGCAGGGAAGTCTCACACCAGGTACTATTGAGCAACAGCACAGATGGGCATTTCAGTATCGCAGTTTGAATTTTCGCAACGTTTCCTGGCCGATGAGGCAATTATGTTTCATGACGTTAGACCGGAAGTTTGACACAATGCGCGCTGGGTGTTTTAGCATCGTGCTGCCTCGCAATTGATATTGAAAATTGTGTATGAAATGTGATGGAAAGATTGCGTTCCCCGCTAAGTAATGAGACAAGCATGAAATAAAGGAATATGTCATACATACTCAATGTCTATACTGAGCTCCCTCAGCAAATACGACAAGAGTGCCATATTGAAATTAGGGCGGACGTGGAGTAATGAAGGCATTGATGCAGCAGATATTTGAACCTGCTCCAAAAACGCTTTGTGATGGAAAAATAACACGCACGGATACAAGATAAAACATGAAGCCACCCGGAGGAAGGGGAAAAATAAGAATCGACTAGGAAAAGTGACTAAACATGATGGAGGCATATTGATTTACAATATTTATTCGGTTTGTCCTGTTTTTTTATTTGTACACACATCATGGTTGTTTGTGACGCGAGCCATGTATTCCGCCACCCATTTGACTCCCACGCATGTCATGTCTCAAAACTCTGTGGCTGGTCGGCTGGTAACGGGCTAGGAGGGTGGATATATGAGACGATGGGTTTAAATGTGACAGATGCCGGGGTTGGATGTGGTGATCGTCGATGATGTTTGAGATTGTGACGGCCCATGGAACTTTAATGAACGAGGAGCCCAGTTTCGCTCATTTCCACCGCAGCAATTGGCTGAGTTTGCTCTCGGGGTTGCATGACTCGCTAATCTGGTCTTTACACCGGGCATTGGGAGGGAGATTCGACGACGTGGACGTGGAGGTACTCGGTACTGATATCGGCACTCACCCCCCCTCCTCGGGTGTCTGCCGACTTACAGCGTGGACATGGACAGAAGGCCGCCGAGTAGTCGAGACCACGACGACCAGACCCACAAAGCCCTCGTGGACGTGGAGCACACAGCCCACACAGTCAGCTGCTCAATCAGGCTCCTGCAAGCCAGCGTTGGTTCGCGGGGCCTGGTTCGGGGTTCACTATTGCGCTGTTCACACGCTGCCCCGATTGAGGTGCGCATGGCCTAGGGCAGTTCAGAGCCTCCAGTAACTTTTGGCCGCCCTCCACCCTCCCTCAACAGACGGAGCCTCGCTCCGCAACCGGACAACCACCACCAGGTGGGAAAAAAAAAACCCAAATGTCAACTCTGGCAGTAGGCCTGTGACATGCTGGGCGATAGGGAATAGCACACACACGCGAATACGACGGAGGCATAGGGCCCGCCTACATCGCAAACACAATTTACGGCCCTGTACCAGGCACATCCCAACCCCAATGGCCCCAATGGCCTCACCCGTGGCAGCGCCCTGAACCAGCCGCTAGCAGAGCACAGCTGGTACCCGCACCACACGACAACTGGACTCCAGAAAGCGCAGCGCTATCAAAATTACCCATTTCTTCGCTCACGCGGGCCAGTCTTAATTCCACATTCGCAACTGGCCGACCCAGACTTCTGGCACACATCTCCCGAGACCAACCCGAAGCCACACGCCTTGCGTCATGCGCATACCGAAAACACTGCCATTGTCCACTCCCCGAGCAGGAACCTGTTAGGCGACATGGACGAGGCCAGGCTCCTAGAGAGCCTCCAGGCCCGCCTTGCAGACCTCGACGGCAAGGTTCAGGCATATCGCCACGATATGGAGGCTGACTTCCTGCGCTACTACCACAATCTGCTCTGCGATGTGTCACCCTCTGTCGCTTCTCAAGTGCGGCAATCACTTGCCAAGTGCTTACACAATTACCCTGCCCTCAGTCCCAGTTTCGACCTCGATCCCGCTGACTCACGAGCATTCGACCGCCCCGGATCGGGTCAACGCCACCACTCCCCGCCGACTGTTGCCTCTGCCTCCGGATCGGGAGCCACGGAGCCACCTGGAAGTCCCCGCGACCGAGATCAGGAGCTTCAAGGTCTTTTTACCCCGAGCTACCTCCCGTTGCTGGACAGTTCTCCCCGACTGCCTTTGTCCCCCCTCGCTGTCGCAGGTCTCCCCAACCCCGGTCCCGTGCGGTTGCCTGACCCAGGCATCAAAGCAGAGGGCCAAGCCGCAGACATGGATCAGCAAGCAGGTTTGCAGGCGCTGCAGGATGCCTTGCCGGTGACGCCTCAGTTGCCTGTTCGGCCAAACCACGTTCGTCGCTCTACCGATGACACAACCTCATCGGTGCTGTCAGACAGAAGCGACGTGAAAACCCCACGAAGCGCCCTCCGCCGGTCTTCCAGCTCATCAAAGCCTTCCCAAAGCCCGAGGCGTGTTCGCTTTGACTTTATGGGAGCAGAAGTGCTGCCAACAGCTTCACCGCAGGCCTCGGATTTCATCGCTCCTCCACCAATCTCACCCACGTCACCTGTCGAGCCGCCAAGTTCTACTTCTGTTTTGGGCGAGGAGGAGGATTTCGCACCGCCTCGCAAGATTTCCTCATCGGAGGCATTGAGGGCCTTGTCTCGGGCACCCCTCGACTCTGGAACTGTTTGGACAGTTGTCAACCCGAACTCTGACGAGATTATCATCGAACAAGAAGAGATGGTTTCGCCCGCACCCCAGAGGCCACAGCAGGAACCAGCCAATGTCCCTCCCAAGGTTCCGGATTCTCCAGTGCCCTCGCGTGGACCCGAGCAACTTCTGAGCCCGCACAGACTGGGGAGCGTTAGCGAAGAACCCGAGGATGACGCTGGCAATGGTGAATCTTCTGACGAGGAGTTTCTTTCCATGGCAAAACCAAAGTCGTTTGGCAAAAAACAATCGCCTGTCTCAATCTCCCCCACCAAAGAATCGCCTCAGACGAAACCCGCGGCAACGACCCCGAGTTCTGAACCGGAACCAGCCTTGCAGATAAAATCAAGTGACGCAGGAAACACTACACCGGAGGATTACGAAGAAGATGATTTATTCCACTTCGAGGGTCTATCTGCTCCACCAAGACCGCGGGCGAACCCACCTCCCGTTCCGGACTCAGATGAGGAAGAGGAGGATGACCAGGAGGATGTTGGCGGTGTCCCAGAAGAGTCTAAGCCCTCTCTGTACGCTACCTCGCCAGCTGTTCACATCGCGAAGCCTTCACCATTGGCAGGGCCAACAACGCCCACTACGGCCAAGTTCCAAGTCGGCTCCTTGGGCTCATATAAAGGACGACCTGTCATCATGCCAGTCGTTCGCAACCCAGAAATTCACGCCCAGGCCGCATCTCTGGGACAATTTAATACGTTTGTAGGAGGATTAGACGGGCGCAGCGGCTTGGACGAGGGTGACTTGAACAGTTTCCGCGCAAGCGTTGCCAACACCGTTTTCTCTGGTACACCACGCAGCTTCACGGAGCGTCTGATGATGGAGGAGGCACAGTTGAGGAACAAGGGAAGTTCCAACCTGTCTCAATGAGGGCGTTTTTGGGCATGATGACGGTGTTTTTGACTTTGGGCTCCCCTGCATGCAGTTAACGGCTAAAGACCTGGGATTCCGGGCGCAATCACGTCGACGGCGTTGAATCAATGGCGATATTGGGGGGTGTTCATACAACTGGAGGCGGCGAGGATAGTTTGGGGGCATGGTGGTGCATCACTCTTCATCTATAGCATACATTGTTAAAAGGATAACGAAACAGACCTTTATGAGGTGTGGGGGATCAAACCACCACACTTATATAGATGTTAAAATAATAACGACTCAACATGTCACAACTCAATGCCCATTTCTCTGTAAGCATCCAATATTTAACAAGGGCCGACCCACCAATCACATGCAAGGGAATTAGTGGCGAACCTGGTTATCGCTTTATCGGGGTCGCCCCTCCAGTAGCAAGCAATTTATCCACTTTGACCTTTGCAACCCTTTGCGACATCACACCATTCGCTATTCAGCCAGTGTAAACAGCTCCAGCAGTTCAAAATGGGTGGCCTCAATCTCGAAGTCTTCAAGGTACGAGCAGCCTGGCAGTTGAACATTGATCGGGCGCAGGCACTCACAATAGCAGTTTGGCACGTACTTGATGTTCCCCATCGGCATCATGTACTACTTTGGCACGAACCTCGACAACCGCTTCGCCATCCAGGGCTTCTGGCCCAAGCCCGAGGAGTGCAACAAGGTGCCCCGCGACCGCGAGGAGGTCAAAGTCGAGTACGAGCGAATTGTTGCCCGCCAGAAGCTGCGGATGGCACGGAAGTTGGAGGAGGAACGACGATGGGCTGAGGCGCACCCCGAACAGCAGCAGCAACAGCAGCAGCAGCAAGAACAGCACAACTAAATATGAGCGAATTTAACACTCTAGAGACGAGGCGATACCCCGGACGTGTATGATAATAAGAGGGCGGCAAATTGAGGCAAAAACGATGACGTATTCACGGCGCTTGGTTCGGGTATTGCAAACGTTTATACCCCAACTCTATGAAAAAGAAGGCACTGCAGTGTATAAATTGATATGAAGGTCTTTAACATGCTGTATTTATATGCTATACATCCATGTTCCTTTCCACCTTGTCCCACTCCTCGTCTTCAACGGACCCTTGACGTACGTTGGCATAAATGGCCTTGACCTCGGGGAACTCTTTTAGCCCAGAGAAGAGGCCATCGAGAGAGTCGGCTAATTCTGAGGAGTCAACAGAGACCTTTGTGTCTTCGTTCGGCGCCCAGACAATTTCTGAGTCGAGAACCTCGAGCTCCAATTTCTTGGACAGGGCCTGCGTGATGGCAGTGACTGTGTTTGGTTGCGTCCAAGCGACAAAGTTGCCATCTGGAAGCTCCTCCACGTCTTCCATTCCTTCGTGCTCAATTGCCTCGTCAAGAATGTCGGACAACGTGGGGCCACCTTCTGTGGCTTTGAACACGGCTCGCCCTCGCCTCGTGAAATAGAAGGCTGTCGAACCGACGACGCCGGCGGCTTTTTTTACCACTAGCCGAAGATCATGCAAGGTGCGAGTTTTGTTGTCCGTCTCGGCATCGACGATCAGGGCAATATCCGGGGGCATGAGAACTTCCAGAGACATCGTTTCGAGCTGGGCGCCTGTGGTGGAACGACCTTGGCCACGTGCGATGGCGGCCTCGATCAGGTTCTTGGGAATGCTGGCTGCAAGAAAATCAGTCTTCCTATGCGGCATCACACACATCGCTGCAATATACCTTTGGTTGCTGCTGCAATTGCGTTCGCCAATGATGGGTTAAAGTTCACATTCTCACCATACACTATGCTGAGGTCAGACCATATTTCTAGCAGTATTAAAAAAATTCGTACTTCTGGAATACATGGCAATCATTTTTGTAAAAGTTTGCCGTTCGCTCATTTTCTTCTTGTCCGTGACAGCCTTGATGTGCTTTGTCTTGGACCACTTGTTGTGGCCCGCCCATTGCGCCGCGGTCGTTGTGAATTCTCGGTGGCATTGCTGGCAAACAATTGACGATCTTGGCGAAGCTGGGGCGATGGGGTTGGACTTTGCCAAAAGTGGCTGCAGGACTCGCCGGGAAGCCATTGCACCAGGGTCAAAATTACGACAGCCAAGTAGCTTGAATAGTTTCCTGTTAATGGTCCACGATTGTTCCGCCTGCGCCAATTGCTTAACCATGTAACTGGGAGTGTTCATGCCATGGTATTTGGGGGAGCTCTGAACTGCGCCGGGTTAAAGATCTTCCCCAGAGTAGACTGTCAGGGGGGGCTTGGTGGGGCTTGATTGGCTACTGGCTATGGTGCTCCCCTTGAGGCATGTGGATGGAACGTCATGGGCGAAACACCAGATCAGCATCTTACTCTTGCAAGTTACACGGAAACAGGTCCTCACTGACCAAAAACTCGCGAAAACGACATTTCGAAAATAACTGGGAAATATTGACGGCATAGCGCTCTGCGTGCCATGTCTGAATCCCAGGAACCTGAAGCTCCGAGCCAGCCCAGCGAGGCGCCACCGCCCACCTCCGACTCCGCGACTGCGAACCCTGAGCTCGATGTTTCGAAGCTTCAATCCTTGCCGGCAGAACAACAAGACCTATTTTTGCTGACGTTTGTCTCGAAATTGACGAAACATGTCCTCAAACTCCCCGCCGATGACTGCACGTCACAGCAGTTCTACCTCAAGAAGCAGATCTTCCAGATCATCAACCTGGCCTCTCCGCAACCCTCACGAGTTATAAGAAACAGCCTGGGCAAATGTCTGGCCCACATTTTCGGTATCGGAGATCGGAAGCTGCTGTTTGAGACCATTAGCGACCTGATAGCTATCATCTCTGGAGGAAAATCAAAGACCGAGGCCGAGATTCGAACCAAACATGCGGCGGTTAGCTGCTTGGGCGACGTGTTCGCTGCGGCGGGCGACAGCGTCATTGCGTCGCACCAACTTGGTTGCTCTACCCTGATTAAGCTTCTGAAATCGTCCTCGAACCACGCGGGGCTTCGCGCTGCTATTCTGACAGCTCTTGGGAAGATTGTGAGAATGGTGGAAGGGAGCATGGACGAAGTTATTGCGCGAGACATTTGGAAGCAGGGGCGCAACCATGCATCATCTGATAAAGGGTCGCTTGTTGTGGCATCGGCATGTCGGTGTCTTAATGCGCTGGTGAAATGCACATCCTACTTTACCAACTCCTCCGATTTCGACAAACTGGAAACGGCCGTGTTTAAAGCCTTCGACTCGTCTTCAGTTCAGGTTCGCCAAGCTGCCGCCGAGTGTTTTGCCGAGGCCCTCGTACGAGGTCACTCAGAGACTGGCCCGGGTGAGGGTTCTCCAAAGGGCAAAAAACCCAAGTCAAAGGCCCTGAAGCGGGTTTCCACCCATCCTGCTATAACAGGAGACGACGACGAGATTCCATCAAGGCCGTCGAGCCCTGCCCCAGGCAAACGAAACCAAGCCCTTACGCTCTCCCTGGCGGATATGCTTAAGCTTTTGGCCGGTCACTATGTCAAGGCAGCAACCTCTAACAAGACTCGGGCAGCCATTGGTATTTGCTATGGCAAGCTCTTCCGCCGGCTGGGGGAGAAACTCATTGAGACTAATTACCTGACAATTGTCGAGAGCCTTACAGGGGATGTGCTTGGTCATGCGACGATACTCAATAACCGCTACCGCTTGTTGATCTCGCGTAAGATTGTGGATACCGTCATCCAGGATGTAATCGGACGAAAGATCCTCGGAGAGTCGGGCCAAATCAAGGCCGCAAAGAGTTTGATAAACAATATCTTGAAAAATTACCCTCAGGCCTTGACCGAGCGACCAGAGCCATCCAAGCAGTGCTTGGTAACCACCTTGAGCGCGGTGGCCTCGCTTATCGAGTCATTGGGTTCGGCAGCAAACAGCTTTTCGGATTCGTGCAGAGATGGGTTATTGCAAGTTCTGCAACACCCAAGTTATACTGTTCAGGTTTTTGCATCCCATTGCATGAAGACTTTTGTCCTTGCATGCCCTCAGCAATTGCTCCCATGTCTCTCTGTCTGTATGAACAGCCTCAACCGTGAGCTCTCTCTGCTAGGAAGCGGTCGAAACTCTCCAAGGAGATGTATTGGTTTTGCGCACGGGTTGGCAGCAACCTTGAGTGCGAGCCCATCTCGCCCTCTCCACGGCTCTGTAGATATTAACAGCCGAGTCCTGACAATGGCTACGAACCTGCTCAAGTCCAGCAGTCAATCTGAGCTTCGCGTTTCTGCTACGCAAATTCAAGTTGCTTGGACTCTCATTGGTGGACTGATGTCACTCGGCCCCAATTTCGTCAAGATACATCTGTCGCAGTTGTTGCTTCTATGGAAAAACGCTCTACCCAAGCCACTGGCCAAAGACAACACATCCGCGAGGAGTTTTCTCGAGGCATCTTTCCTAGCCCATGTAAGGGAATGCGCCCTTGGATCTATCTTGGCCTTCCTCGAGTTTAATAGCCGGCTTCTTACCGTGGATGTGTCCAAGAGAATTGCGACCATGTTGCAAAGCACCACCGCGTTTCTGAAGACCTTGCCATCGAAGAAAACCACCGATGATACTTCCCAGAGACTCACGCCTGCTTTGCAGCTTTACGACCTTGACATGATGGTTCAACGCCGAGTCTTGCAATGTTACGTCAAACTTGTCAACCTCAGTCCCGCTGGCGGCAGTGAGGCCTTGCTGCAGTCAAATCTGCTGACTCTCGCCATTTCCCTCTTTGCCGACCCAGAAAACTACTCTCTAAACTCGCTCAGTGCATCTATTGCTAATGCTGCCGCCACCTTTGAGTCTATTTGGGATGTTGGAGACAACTCTGGATTTGGAATTACCGGACTCGTTGCGGGCTCGAAAATGAAGAAGCTTCCAGGACAACAGGAGAATTCTGAGAGTGAGCTTGCTGAGGACGATAGCCCTGAGGATACTATCAACAGCCTTCTCCACTCTCCAATTTGCGGCAGTCTGGAGCACGACGCTTCGGTGTTGTATATTAACAACATGACTGCCTCATCTAGCGTCCCTCACCCGGCGGCAACCGAGGTGATAAACACAGCAATCCAGCTGTTTGCATTTGCCTTCCCACTTACCCCGGCTAAAGTTCAAGAGAGCATCCTGGAGCAAATTCGAACGTTTGCTTCAGCAGGAGTCCTTCAAAGGGACCCCGGACGCAAGGCCGCAATCAATGTGAATCTTGCCACGGCTGTTCTAGCAACCATGCGAGTCGCCGTCAAAGAAACCCAATCTCCTCCTGGAGACATCTCTAACAGTGCAGTAGAGGCTTTGCTGCAGGACATTGTCCGTGACTTCGTCCTTGACCCTGATCAACATGTGCGAAGCCTCGGCTACGATGCGGTTGCGAGACTTTGCAACGTTTATGGAAATGGATTCACAAACAATGAGATCAAGTTTTTGGTTGATACCATTGTTGGCAACCGTGAACCGAGCGCAAGAGCAGGCTGCGCCATGGCTCTTGGTTCTATACAAACAAAGGTTGGCGGTATGGCAGCAGGCTACCACCTGAAAACGATTCTTGGTATTCTCATGTCACTCTGTAATGATCCCCACCCTGTCGTGCATTATTGGGCTCTCGAGGCTTTGTCGTTGGCGTCAGACGCTGCTGGACTGAGCTTCGCCAGCTATGTTCCCAGCACACTTGGCATGCTAGTTCAACTCTATCTCTCTGAGACACACCACCCCGAGATATCCTCGGCTATTACGATGAACCTCGAGATGGAGCTATCCACAACCTCTGCTATTGCTCGATGCGTTGATTCTTTGATTAATGTTTTGGGCCCTGACCTTCAGGATGCGACCAAGTCGAGGGAACTTATTCTCACTCTTGTGGAACAGTTCCGAGACGAGGACTATATTCTTGTGCAAAGCGCTGCTTTGGCATGCTTTGAGCACTTGTCTCTCTATGCCCCCGGGCATATGCATTTTGCCGATTACGTCAAGCTTCTCCAGAAATACCTTTCATCGGAGTCAACGACGCTGCGTGATGTAGCAGTCGATGGTCTACACAATATAATGAAGAGAGATCCTAACGATGTTCTAAGAGAGGCAGACAAGGGATTTGAAGAGCAGCTCTGGCTGGTGCTCGACAATGCCCCAACTCATGATGGAATCCGCAACATCATTCGCAACTGGATGAACCAGACATGTCTCACCGAGACTGGCGCATGGCTGCAGCGGTTCCAAGCGGTACACAAGATGACTAGAGCGCAACCAAAGACGGAAGATGGGCAATCGGGCTCGAAGGGGGGCGGTCTTCCCGATCTTCGAGATGAAGAGGTTGCCGGGTTTGCGGCTGCATCGGGAGTTGGCAGCGATGAAAAGGACAACCCATCCATCTCAGAAGTTGAGCCTCTTCGATGGCAGGTGACAACCTTTGCAATGGGATGCGTCAATGACATGTTCATCCTTGTTGCCAAAGATGTTGCTGCAAACGGAGAGTCGCAGGCTCAGAACGAGCTGCAGAACAGGATCGCGGAAGTTGTCCGCATCGCATTTTCTGCCTCTACAGCGAGCGTTCCCGAGCTACGAGTATGGGGGTTGAAGATTATCGGGGCGGTGCTCAAGATGTTTGGAAAAGCCCCCGACCCGGACTTTGAGGAAGCAATGTTGCTTGAGCAGTACCAGGCTCAAATCAGCTCAGCACTCACACCGGCATTTGCAGCAGACTCTTCTCCCGAGCTCGCTTCAGAGGCTGTCAACGTTTGCGCAAGCTTCATATCGATTGGCATTGTTACGGATGTCGACCGCATGGGCCGCATCCTTAAGACTCTGGTCACTGCGCTCGAGAATTTCTCAAAGGACAGCGAGAATGCTGCCATTGGTGATCTAAAGGGGCTGAGCTCCAATGCCCAAGTCATGGTCAAGATCTCTGTTTTCTCGGCATGGGCCGAACTGCAAGTAGCGAGCACTGAGCAGCAATACCTCTTGGAGGTTCTCAAGCCACATATTGGCACTCTGACTCCACTGTGGCTAGAGTCTCTCCGAGAGTTTGCGCGACTCCGATTCGAGCCCGACATCTCGATGACACTGGGACCCCCGTCACTATCTGGTAGTCTGGATACAATCTACGCTGCACTTAACCGAGAAACGCTTCTCCGTTTCTACCAAGATGCCTGGCTAAAACTCGTCGACGCAATTGCGAGCTTGATCGAGCAAGACAGTGAATTTGTTTTTGATGCTTTGGATGGCAAGAAGTCGGATGGGCCCTCGACCAACGGCAACAACAAGAGCTCAGATATCAACTACCGGGACGAGCCCGTGGCCTTCTTCTTTGTCCTGTTTGGGCTTGCTTTTGAGGCGCTCGCGACTCGATCCGGGCAAAACGACTCCTTGGCAACGCATGAACAGACACTGGCAATTCTCTCAGCTCTTAAGAAGATCCTTCACCCAAGCGTCTCTGGGCACGCTATTTTTAGGCCAGATGTATTTTCTGAGACGATGGATCTGCTTGACAGGCTGGTCCTGACCGAGGGGCTGGATGTCCAAGCCGTGATTGTAGAAATTGCGAGTGTGCTCCTTGTGTCACACCCATCTGCAAGGAGGCATAATGACGAGGACGGGGATCTCTCAGACGACATCGACCAGCTGTTTGAGCTGACTCGAATCATCGTTTTAGTCTGCGCCGGCCTGCTTCCGAACCTATCAGAAGGCGGCCAGCCCGTCAGGCATCAAGTGAACGAGGAGGCAATCCTATTGATCCGGTCGTCGTTGAATGCCCTTGTCAACGCGGCAGAGGTATTCCCGTCAATTATCAAAACAGACCTGCATGCATGCATCATTCACATATTTGCGACGACGCTAGCCACGCCGGAATGCCAGGACATGATTGTGCCCCAATCGCTTCCGACGCTGAAGCGGTTTGTCGCAAGCATGTCCAAGTCTAGGAAGGAGTCCAGCAGGCCCGGGCCGTCGGCGACGGACGTGCAAATGCAGGGTTGTCTTCGGCGGTTCCTTTCAATCTACCTGAACGCGCAAAAGCGCGAGTTCCCACAGTCGCTCGTATGCGTCAAGAACTGCCTTCTTGCCACAACGATCCTCTTCACCGGTGGCAACAACCATCTGCCTGCGACTGAGCCTCTCGTGGCACGGTACCTAGACGAGCTGCTAGACTGCCTGACGGACCGAATGGTAAGCACCCTCGTACTGTCCTGCAACTCGATTAAAGTAAGCTAACCCTGCTCAACTAGACGGCCAAGATTGCGGCGAACTGTGTCAGATCCCTGCTGCTGCAACCTTCCCCTACAGCTGCAGATCTCAGCATTGCCCGCTACCTGTTCCCCCGGCTGATAGGATTCGTCACCGACACGAACCCGGAGGATCCTGAGAATGCAAGGGCTCTAACCGCACATGCACTGTGCCTCTACGTCGGATCGGTGGACAAGAGCCGAGTGCTGTCAGCCATGTCCCTGATTGTGCCAACACTCATGGCACGGGCTACTGCAGAGGGCGAGGATGTGTACCGCGAGACTAGTGCGCGTCTGCTAGAGCTTGCCGCTGTGGATCAAGCATCGTTTAAGGCTGTGGTGGGGGGGCTGAGCGATGGTCAGAAGACGTTCCTGGAGGAGGTGATTAGGTCCGGACAGCAAACGACGACGCAAACAAGGGTGGCAGGGCCGGGGACGACTGGTCAACCGACAATTGCGCTCAAGATGGATTTCGGAGGCTGAGCGGAACGGCATCCAGCTGACTCGGGGGAGGGGGAGAAATAGAGAGACACAGAAAGAGAAAGCATGAGGGAGTGAGGGAATGAATGAGGGAGGGGTGAAGAGGGAAGAGGCAACAATGTATGGGCATAGCCATGGTTAAAAGGGTCGTGCATATATCCCCGGGCAAAAGATGAAATTTCTTCTTCTTCTTCTGTTTCTTGTTGTTATTGCTGCTACTCCTATTTTCGTCTCTAGCCTACGCCGGAGATGTCGTCGATTTGAATAAAGGTGTGGTGTCACAACTGCAGGCTAACACGACTAGCAAGGGTTGACAATGGGACACGTCCTTGGCGGTGGTGTTGATGATGATGATGGTGGTCGTGGTCGCGGTCGTGGTCGTGGAACAAGGGGGGGGGAGGGGAGTGAAAGGAGAGAGAGACACAGACACACGCAGAGAGACGCGCAGCAACAATGGTACGATGCGATGCGATGGGGGGAGGGGTGCGCACCGCATTCTCGCCCGGGTTGCACTGGCAATTGCCACGGAGGGCTTGCTCGATGCTGGACGAACTTTTGGGCTCCGGGGACGTGGAGTCTTGGGACTGGAGCACAAGGGTGTCCGGAGGCAACTGTCATAGGACCATCTATATGAGGAGGTACGGACAGGGATACGACCGACGATGGGAGGATGGCTGCATGCATATGCACAGAGCAAACGAGACAAGGTATACTATGACCAGGATTGCCTCTTTTTTCTTTTTTTCTTTTTTTTTTCTCTTTTTTCTCTCTCTTCTTCCTTCTTTCCTTCTTTCTATCCTTTCTTTTTGCTTCTGTTTTCTCTCTTCCTCTCTCTCGCCTCTGCCGTCACCTGCATATGTTGTGGTCACACCTCTCTCCTCCTTCCCTCCGTCACCCCCCTCCCTCCCTCCCTCTACTCACTCACTCACTCACTCTCTCCCCTGGCCCATCATGGTTAAATATCGTCCCCCTAAAGCAGACACGCATCATGGTCGCACTGCACGTCCGTGCAAGAGGCCAAGGTCATGACCAGCATTAACTGCCGAGCACCCACGCATACACCGAGGAGTGGCGAGCCAATGGTGGGCTCGGGGCCTCATGCCCTCAATATGAGGCGCCGTGTCTCTCATTCTGCCTGCCTGACTGCCTGCCTGTCTGTTTGCCTTTCTGCTTGTCTGTCTGTCTGTCTGTCTGTCTGTCTGTCTGTCTGTCCGCCGGGGGCGTTCGGAGCAGAGCAGGGGTATGTCATATCATGTGTTGGTAGCGTGAGAGAGGGGTCGATCGAGACGCCAGGCCAGACGAGCAGTTGGCATGGCTTGCGCCCATGTAGATGTTTGCTGCACCCCGGCTGCCTCAGAAGCCTGAATCCGGTTCCAACAGCTAGCTGACGTGGTGGAGCTGGTGGTGGAGATGGTGGTGGGCGCTGTTTATTTATTTTTTCTCTCTACCGTTTGATCCCTCCCCTTTTTCTTCTTCTCATGGGTTCGGTGTGTCTGGTCTTGTCCATTTACTCGTGGCTGACAAGACAGAGGGCGGCTTCATACCACGGTAACGTGCAAGGTGGGACGGGACGGGAGACACCCCTGCAGGGCAGAAGAGACGTCTGCCCATACCGGCGTCACCACCATTTTTGAAAAATTCCCTGCAAGATCGCACAAAAATTGCTTCCAAATTCGCATGCTTCAGTTTAGCGGTAATCATACTAGGGCCTCCTCTCGGCCTTTCCTTTGGTGACTCTCCATCGCGACTCCGACACCCTCGCTAAAAAACCGTACAAGACTGAAACCAACCGTTTTTGATTATTGCCAAAACAAGAAATCCAAAAAGACTCCAATCCCGGTGTCGTGATATCATAGACTAATATTGGTAATCCGCTTGCATCATCAAACTTGCTCCTAATGCACCTTGACATGTTCATCAACTGGAGTGGCGCGAACCCACGCTATGCTCTCCTCTCCCAGGCACCGCTTATCCAACCCGCATCATCGAGTTATTAAATCCTTGGCTTGCTAGCCACATGTGCCCCTCCAAGGGCAGAGGGGAAGAAGCAGAGGAAAAAAAGAAAATAAAATAAAAAGTAATGGGGGGGGGGGGGGGGGGGGAAAAAAAAAAAAAAA
>NAJI01000224.1:251661-299955 GCA_002179835.1 Calonectria leucothoes
GGGGGGGGGGAGAAGAATGAAAAAAAAAAAGAGCTCGAAAATGGCAGATAAAAGAACAAGATAAGAATGCACGAGTTGCCCACCTGGGGCATTACCCTTTGTAGAGACATTATTACTTCTCTCGCCTGTGCGATGACCCGTCAGCAATAACAGGCCCATCGCCGCTGCTGCTGCTCTTCTTGTCCCCGGAAGAACGTTTCTTGGATGAGGATGAGGGCTTCTTGTCGGGCGGTGAGGTGCTGCTCTTCTTGCTCGAGGACGCAATCTTCTTATCCGAGGATCGCCTCTTATCTGAATCGGCCGGCGCCTTTCCCTTCGAGTCCCTGTGCTTTGACCGGTGGCTCCGCTCGTGCGGATAACTTTCGTCGTCTCTCATTCGGGCGGGTTCGGTGGGAGGCGCCACTTCAAATGCTGGCTGACTTGCATCATCGTCCGCCTCGCTGTCATAGCTGTACTGCTCCTCGTCCTCGGCAATCAATCGGGTCGTGACTCTTCGGCCCTGGAACCGCGCCTTCAAAAGCAGCTCCAGCGCCTTGGATGCCCCGCTGGAAGAGTCAAAGTACACGCAAGCGTAGCCCCGGAGGTACCTGCTGTTGGTGTTTTGCGGGACATCTAGGTACCTGTATCTGTGAGGGCTGATTTTGCGGCGAAGCCAGGTCTTCACCTCGTCTACTCTGGCGGTCTGCGGGAATGGGGAGATGTGCAGCTTTCGGTGCCCGGGAGAGACCTGCGCTTGGCTGCTCGGGGAGGCCTCATACTCTTGGGAGAGCATCGGGGGCTCAGCCCGACCGCGATAGGGGACTGTGTGCTGGGCTCCGCTCCTCTGGCTACGGCTGGAGAAGACGGAAGCAGCTGGGTTCATGGCTGAGCGCCTGGTGGGAGCGCTGGCATAGTTGTAATAGGACCCTGCATCTGGCGCCGAGTACGTGACAGGTGTTGCAGGGGCAGCGGTTGTGCCAGGCTGCTGAGTGTAATTGTGCGCCGGCACTGGCACTGGCACAGGCACAGGCACGGGAACGGGCACTGGCACTGCTATCGTCTGGCTGCCGTACGCCGGCTGGCTGTAGGAGCCGCCTAAACAGTACTGGTGATGGGGCCATTAGCTTGCACGATACTTGGCATGGATTGCTCCTGAGGCTGGCATACCTGGCCGCTAGTGGCTGTCAGATACTGTTGGGACGAATCCGATGTCGCCGGCGATCCATATTGGGTCGGAGGCGTGGGATAGTAGCGGGGCGTTTGAGCAGAGCTAACCTGGGGAGACCCGGCGATGGCCTCCCTGATCTTGATCGTCTCGCTCCGGTTCTTGTCGGATGCGATGATGGAGCGCCCATGAAAGACGCCGCCGTTGAGGAGTCCTGCTACCCAGTCAGCCAATGATGCCGGCGGCACCAAGCATGCAAGTTGATGCTGCTTACTCCAGGCCTTCTCAAAGTTGTCCCTGCCCTTGACGCGTACCCAGGCTGATGTGCTTTTGGGGAAAATTTCAATGCGATCGACTTCGCACGCTGTGCGAATCCAAGCCCTCAATTCGTGCCATGAGGCCCCAAATGGTAGCTGCAGATCGTGGTTAGACTGGCGCTTCGGGCTGCTCAGAGAGGACTCCACCAACGCACATTGCAAAAAGTTATATGGTAGTACCCAGTCTCGTCACCTGGGCCAACTGTCGCCTGGATCGTTGCCTCGGCCGACATGGCTAAAATAGGGCCGCGTCGGCTGGAGAGAGAGGGAGAGAGAGCGTGTTCGTTGTCCAAGCTGGAGCTTCTGGCAACGCTGCTGTAGGGAAAAAAGTAAAATAAGAAGGAAAAAACAATAACAGAGGTGTTATGCGTTCAAGGGGAAAGCCGTAACGCACGCACTATCGTCAGATGTCAAGGATAGGAAAGCTCAGGAGTCAACATGCAAAAAGGATAGAACATGGCCGGTGGCAAGAAGCGAGGGGCAAGAATAAATAATCAACGGCACAAAGCCATTAAGGGCGCACGTTGCTTTCAAACGACGTGATTCTTTCTCGCGTTGGTGATGAGGTACTCTCATAGCCCTGCTGCCGGTGCAAGGCCTGCCAAGGGCCGTCCCTAACCAACTCCAGATTCGACTGCATCCCTCCCCCGTCAAATGAAGCGCATGGCAATAGAACATGCATGTTGACGGGCAGACGGGGCCTCTCCTCATCCGCACACGGCTGGCGTCCTCTCCAACACTGCCGCGCTGCTCAACCACTGACAAAGCCAACCACGTTGGCAGCGGGCCTCCGAGATTCATCATTGGCTATGCTTTCCTACTCCGCATCCCCCATCAGTGATCTGGGGCATCCTCAGCCTCAAGAGTGTGGGGGACACCAGGTCGAGAACTTCGGGAGCACCATCGATCCGTGGGATTCTCACCTGCGAGACGGTCGGCATCGAACACGAAATGCCGTCGTGTCAAACGTCAATCATGTCACTTCCAGGAGGCCCTGCTCAGATCGGGTTCAGGCCTAGGCCGAACACCCTGGCTAGACCCATACTACCGTGCTCCCAATATGCAGAAGGCCATGTCTGTTCCGCCCTGCTTGTGACATATCATAATACGATCAATGCCCCCCTCTACCCCCCGCTAGCAGGTTTTTTTTTTCTGACATGCTCATGGTTGCTTTCGCGAAACTAATCGCCATCTTCTTGCTCATTGCACTACATACGTCGAGCCCAGGTAGCGGTTTCTTTCGCGCCCCCTCCCTAAGAAGGCATGGTGGGACCCTCGTACATGTAGTGTAGCCCATTTCTGCTCATCCTGCAAGGCTCGCTGTTGCACCCAGAGATGCTGGCCCAATGCTACGCCGCCTCGCCTCTGATTGGAGACTGCGACCGAGGAGAGCGTGCGGATAGAGAAAAGAGAAAACAACACCTTTTTTTTTTCTTCTTATACATCCCAACCCTCTCATGCGGTCATGCCTAAGACCGGCCGTCAACTCACAGCGCCACTTGTGTAACCATATACCCAGGCCCAGGACCATCCACTCGACAAGGGTGGTGACTCGGCATGGGTGCGCCTCCGACATGGCCCAGTTATGATATCTACGGCTGACACATGTTGAGATGTATCTCCTCCACCCGAAAGCTGGTTGATCAGTCCAAGTGGAGTTGAGTTAGGGTTGGAGTCCCGAAATGCCATGTCCTGGCCAATCGGCTCTCATGGATGCTTGAACGAAAAGGTGTCGTCTAAGGTGGATGTATCGTCCGCTATGAGAGCAGACATGTCGCTTGCGTCTCCGGCGCCCTGCGCGGACGAAAAGCCGTCTCGCATCGAGCTAAGAGCCCGCTCGTTTCCAGCTGCCTCTCGCCACGGTGTCGGGGTTTCCTCCGCATCGCCGCACGATAGTAGTAGATAATGATGTGCATCGTTTATTAGTAGAACCGGTACATCGGTATTGCCGTTGATCCAGGCCGACTGAGGCTTCCCCACAATCTTGCCATCGGGGAGGTGCGCGTCTAGCACCACAGGTTTGGGTCCATTGGACAATGGATCCCAGACAAAGGATACACCTCGATGGCTTTCGTCCTGGCATGTGACCAGGAGAAGCTCCCGGATTGAGGGATGCCAGTTGAAGTTGACGCTAGAGTGGAACATCAGAACGGCGCGGAGCTCGGCTGCAGTGACATCCCAAATCCATAGCGCAGAGGGCGAATCGTCGATTCTCGTAGCAAGGAGCGTAGAAGATGCGTCAAATGCAAGCAAGGAGCAGCCGGGCTTCGCATCCGGTGCAGGCTTCCCATCCACCAATCGTGTTGGGGGAGAAACCATCTGGGATGCACGAAGGAACGTGTAAGTCGCACGCCCCTCGTGCGAGACGCTAAGCTGTTCTTGCCAGACCTAGCCCACTTCATCAGGAACCGCGTTCGCTCGGGGTTGTTGTGAGAATCATCTTACCTGAAGCGTGTCTCTCGGAACCACAGTGGTGGGATGGAGCAGCTTCAGCCCATCTCTCCAACTTTGTGTTTTGAGCACACGCACCTCTCTGCTGTGATCGCCAACCGCGCAGAGAGCAGAATCGGTGCTCAGACAGCAAAGCTTAATCCCCGCTTCCAGATCGGCGTCTTCCCCTCCCGCGATGCTAGATGCGCCAATGGACCGAAAGAGCTGACCATCGGGGGTGTACAGAAGGAGCTTGTGCCCGTGTGCCGGAGACTCCCACAGCAGCAGCCATTGTCCGTCAGGGGTCCATGCTAATCCCAGGGCGTCAGTAGTTTCTGGGTGCCATGACCGCTGCACCTGTCGGGTAACTGGGTGGTGAATGCTGACAACGTCTCTACCACTGGCTCGCGTCAGTAATGCAAGATGGTGGGTCCCAGGTCGGAGGGAAAGTCCCCGGGAAATTGACGCCGCCAGGTAGAATTTGGGATTGTTAATCTCTACCGCCTTGGAATTGGATAGGTCGAATATGACAAGTTTCAGACCAAAAGGCGCACAGCTGAAGATCTCGCTGTCGCCGGCTCCAAACTGGACAAGGGGTGACTTCCCGCTACCAGCCGCAGGGTTTCGAATCGCCGCGCGGAACGATGAGTCGCGTGCAGAGAAGACGTGGATCTGGTCTGTACTTGAGACGAGGATTCGCGACGATGAAGGTGACCAGGCAAGGGTTGAGATGGGCCCAGAAACTTCTGCTGGCAGCTTGACGGCCTGGACCGTCTGCAGCGACTGGGTTGCGCGGATGGTGATGGTCGACGAAGACAGGGTAGCAATGAGCTTGCCATCAGGGCTTGCGCTGCAGTGCGGTGAAGCTGTAGACAGGGCTTGTCAGCGCCAATCCTAGATTGTGAATTGCAAGACGATGGGAGAGAGCGAGAAGAGAGAAGAGGAACAAGGAAAGGGAGGGAATGAGAAATGGGGGAATATGAGAGGGAAGAGGAGGGGAGGGGAGGGAGAAAAGTGATACATTTGAAGAGGCGCGAAGGATGCATGATGATTCGGTCGCGTACGAGCTTGGCTGATCGTTACATGTATATTTTTTCAAAAATGGAAAACCGCGTCAAAGATGGTTGGCGATTTGGAAGTTTGCAGACGAGAAACCAAAGGGGACACCTTAAGGAATTGCGACCTTGGCCAGGGAAATGAAATCGGAGATGAAGAATCGCTTAGGTCGGAGCGAGAGGACGGTCGTTTTCGAGTCGCGGCGCGTAGATTAGCGATGGGCCCTTGGCTGTGAGATTTTGCGACAGCTCAGCGATAAGTCCGCGGTTATCCCTCTGATGCGCATCTGTCGCGTTCGAGATGTGTTTGATAGACCGCTATAGAGTGACGACACTTTTTTTTCTCCTGGTGGGGGATTGGTGTTTACTTGCTTTCCCGTTTCGGTTAGCATGGTAGACCCCGCGAGGGGGGGAGGAGCAACCACTAAATGGTAGTGTCTGCTTGACCGTTCAGCGATTAGATTACTGCCGGTCACCCTGGGTCTGGGTTAGGAAGGGCGATTGCCCGCCGGAGTAGCGCTGTACAAAGCGCCCTAAACTTGTCCCAGCGAGGAAGGTAGTCTACCGAGGTCGAGATTATTGCCACCTCTCCGAGGGCTCTCGTTTCTGCTGACTCATCCAACGTCACGAACATCTCCGCTGGGCAACGTCAATTATTTCCTCAGACCAGTGAATCCCAGGAGATTAACCAGTTTTTATCGTAGTGTCTACATGTTTCTCTGGGTGGTTCTTTTATTTGCCCATCCCTTCAGAGCCAAATCCCCCGCAGGTCTTTTCTACCCTTTGAATAGGGAGAGCATGGCATCGGCATAGGCCGCCTCCAACCACCTGTCAAAAGCAACGACTGCTCCGAACGAGCGGAGGGCCCGGGTTAAAACGGATCCTGTACGACGGTCTGCATATCAAATGAACAAGTTCTCTCGCATCCTTCGTCGTCCGAGGCTGCTCTGGCGCCCCCTCGAAAAAGTCAGAGCAGTATCAACGGCAGCACCCCCTCCCAGAGAACAGGATCGACCGCCAACTACCAAAACCAATGATGCACAGTTGCGCGGTCGAGGATTTCGCGATAATAAACCGTTCTCTGAGTTTCTCACCGATTCATTTCATCGTCAACATGATTACCTACGAATATCTGTAACAGAGCGCTGCAACCTACGGTGTGTCTATTGCATGCCAGAAGAGGGCGTCCCTCTCTCCCCTAACAGGGAGCTCCTAACTACTCCAGAAATTGTCCTGCTATCGTCGGTTTTTGTCAATCAAGGCGTCACAAAAATCCGACTGACAGGAGGAGAACCAACAGTCCGTCGGGACATCCTGCCTCTCATGCATCAGATCGGCGAGTTACGACGGCACGGACTGAAGGAACTATGTCTCACAACGAATGGGATTTCTCTTCATCGCAAATTGGATAGCATGGTCGAGGCGGGTCTGACGGGAATTAATCTCAGTCTGGATACCTTAGATCCATGGCAATTTCAAATCATGACGAGGAGAAAAGGATTTGACGCAGTCCAGAAGAGTATTGACCGGACTCTAGAGTTGAATAAACTCGGTGCTGGTATTAAATTAAAGATAAACTGCGTTGTCATGAGGGGCATCAACGACAGAGAAGTCCTGCCGTTTGTCGATATGACGAGAGACAAAGACATCGAGATACGATTCATCGAGTACATGCCGTTCGATGGGAACAACTGGAATAAGATGAAGATGTTTAGCTATTCCGAAATGCTTGACCTTATCCGCACCAAATATCCAACGTTGCGAAAAGTTCAAGACCACAAGAATGACACGAGCAAGACCTGGCATATCCCTGGTTTCGCAGGGCGCATTGGTTTCATCACTAGCATGACACATAACTTCTGTGGCACTTGCAACCGATTACGCATCACCAGCGATGGCAACCTCAAGGTTTGTTTGTTTGGAAATGCTGAAGTATCACTGCGAGATATCATACGAAAATTCAACGACGGCGAGCCAATCGATGAGAGAGCATTTGAGGCCATGAGACAGCTTGAGCTGGACCGTCGGCGGGAACTAGCACCAGGCCAGCCACCTACAATTTTGACACCAAATGAAATGGAGTTACTCAACGTCATTGGGGCAGCTGTCAAGAGGAAGAAAGCGAAACACGCGGGCATTGGAGAGTTGGAACATATGAAAAACAGACCAATGATTCTGATAGGTGGGTGAAGGCACTCTTTTGCTTCGAAGGACACAAGGATAATCCAGCATGACCAACGTGGTTGGATGTGTATGGCCTTGAGGGACGTATGTGATAATGATATGTTTGGATACCACAATGAAGATGTACTGAAAAATAATTTTGTAGATCCCGTACCTGTGTCCCTATTCGGGAAAATGCCTCTTCATACCCGACAAACCATCAGAAATGGGTTGGCCATTGCAGCTGGCCCTGCAAAGTTTACAACCCTCGGCCAGAGACGACTCTTTTCGCAGAGTCGCTACGTGCGAGATGAAGGGGACAAACCTCGCGGCCCAAGACTCACTCACGTATCCGACTCGGGATCAGCGCACATGGTTTCGATCTCGGACAAGAGTATTACTTCACGAGTCGCCAAGGCGGCCTGTACAGTTCGATTCTCCAGCGGAACGGCGATCGAGTTGATCCGACAGAATCAGATGAAGAAGGGGGACGTATTGGGAGTTGCACGGGTAGCAGGCATAATGGCGTCAAAGCGAACCTCGGACTTAATTCCGCTCTGCCATCCAATTTCCCTCTCCAAAGCCACTGTTGATCTCGACGTCAAAGGTGACGACAAGATCGAGATACTAGCGACGATCACGTGCGAGGGGCGAACCGGAGTGGAGATGGAGGCACTTACGGCAGCGTCTACGGCGGCATTGACAGTTTACGACATGTGCAAGGCAGTGGACAAGGCCATGGTGATTGAGGGGCTGCGGGTTGTGCTGAAGGAAGGAGGCAAGAGCGGCAAATGGGAGATGGACTGAAGGGTCTCGGCCGTGAACAGCATCACCAAGATGGGGCGGAGGGGTTTATGCGGGGTGCCCAAGACGACAAACGACTTAGTCGAGAGGGTCCAATGCCATGGCTGCGAAGCACCTTTGCGGCGACCTATGGTTTCTCGCGTTTGCGAGCATTACGAAACGATGCGGGGGCGTGGTTTCTGGCAAGCGGCTGCGTTGCCAGGGAGGCCACATGGGCGGAGATGACTACGGAAGATGATGGGCTCCAGACTATGCAAGCTGCACATACTAATGGATGGAAATTAACTCTCTGCCGGCGGCTGCAAACAAGAGAGTTGTGATTAGATGTGACTAGGAATTCTCCGTCGGGATCTAGATAGTCGTGGGGCTGAGGAGTTGGGGGGCAGACTTGAGAGACTAAAGCAACCAAAGCAAAGAGGGTCGAGGAGCTGGGACGACGGTGTAGTTGTCTCATGAGAGAGACAACAACAACCCCAAAGTTGCCTCTTTGAGTGGAGACATGGGTCCGTCGCTAGCGGTTAGTGGCCGCAGTCAACGACGCAGCCCAAAAGCTGCAGGGCAGTTAATTAACAACGAAAGCACGCAGAGCATTGGGCGGGCGAAGTGGCGAGCGCTAAAAAAGCAAGCATGGGTGGCCTAGACCCTATGAGACATTCAGGACCCGATCATCTCAGATCTATGCTTATGCTTGACCTTGTGTGTTTTATGTTGCAGCTTTCTTTTTTTGTGCAGCTTCAAGATTGGGCGAGCCAGGTACACCAGGCCCGGGCGATAGGCGCCGCGTGGTTGGCGTCGTGGCCGGCGTCGTGACCGGCGTCGTGGCCGACGTGAGTTTGTTTCGTGGTCCATAGTCTCGTTGTTTTGACTTTTTGAGTTGATTTCTTCAAGTAGGCCGGGAAGGGTGCCGACGACAGACGGATGGCTTTGCAAGTCGGGTCGGAGGTGGACCGATGTTAGAAATGGGCACATGACCAGCGCCGGGCGCAAGAAAATGGGAGGTAGGGGCATGGGGGCGGGGCCTGGGGAAAGGCGGTGACCCAAGTGTGTGTGTGAGCGCGAGTGCAGGCAGGAAAAGGGGACGAAACAAGTGAGGCGAAAGACAAAGCTCGTTGGCTGCTGGTTTGCATGCTGCAGGCAAGCAACATGGGTGAAGGGAGTAATTATGAGCGATATGCGTAGAGGATGGATCATGGGTGAAGATGCTTGTGGCAAAGATTGCGGGTGCAGTGCCAGGACGAAATGGATCTGGATATGGATATGGAGTCCCAGAAGGCACAGACTGTGGACACGGGCTACAAGACAGCACCAAATGCACACAGAGCACAGGCGTCGGCACTAGGCACAGACCTGCAGCGACGAGGCTGCCGTTCGACTTGGAGTCTACCTGACGAGACCGTGCACGCCTGGTTGACAAGCTTGGGCCTACAGTAGCCCGTCCTTGCTACGGGTGCTGCAGAGGGATGACATGCCTGAGAACCAAAACAAGGGTCCTTGAGTGGATCAGCCCGCTTGCGGCGCACTTGTCCAAAAGAGGACCTCGAGTGCTTTTCTTAGCCCGCTAGCCAATGGAAGCCTAGCGATAAGAAACCCTGGACATCCTGCAAGCCCAATTACCACAAACGGCAAGGCACGTCGCTGTGGGTTCCCCCTCTTACACTAGGGGGGCCAGCAACGCCAGCAACGCCAGTCGTAAGTGCCTTAGGTATGTGCATTCTGTATGCAGTACGTACCTCCACACTTTACTTCGAGCCCGCATCTCGCATCAGAGAACGGGCGGGTTGTGGAGGTGTCGAGTCGACGGGACGAGTCGTGGCGTTGGCATTTTTCGCACGCACGCTGTGAGATTGGCATTGGTCAGTGCTGCCGAAAAAGAGACATGCCCCCCCCCTTGGTGACGACCCTTCCTCACACTTCACTTTAGATGGAGGCTCTGGTCTCGGCAATGCTTGCCATCTGACCACGCATTGAATCAACAATTCACATGATCAATGAAGAGACCTTGCTGATGACAAGACAGGCAGCATCACGATGCCAGGTATAGAGCACGCACTCGGTATTAGCGAACACGACGGTTGCCTTGTGGCTTCTGCTGCGGGCGGCTGGCCTCGGCACGCTCAAGACACTGTTGCAACGGTCGGTACAACGTCATGCACGACTTACTGACCGGCTGTACATTGAGGATGGATGGGTGGGAATACGGGCGTCTTGGATATGCCTTGTAACTACATTCGTAAGACTCGCACTCAACTCTCAACTCGGCTTGATGGTGCCAAGTCACGCCCGTATTGCCATATCCAAGAGTTCGGTAAAAGGCAGTTTCTGGTGCTCCCAGCCCAGCTTGGGTTGTGGCGTAGGCATCCATCCACCTCCGCATTCCGCAAGTAAGATGATGCGCCTGCTGCTCCCTGTCTGTCTGTCTGTCTGTTTCTCCCTCTCTCTGACCATTCCGACAACCCGAGAGCTGCCACCTCCGTAACTAACCTTTGCCCTCGGCGGCGAGCTACATTGTGCGTTGCCATTCAAGCTTTGGGTCCAGGCCCTGAACTGCTTGGCCTGGACCCGAAATCGTGCTGATGGTATATGCAACCACGACGATCTCTCTCATCATGCTCGGCGGGGGAGACCGACTCGAGGCCAGACACGCCGATCGTCGCCCAGGGGTTTGCTGTTCCTCGCCAGCGTCTCCCATGGCTGCCCGTTGACCCAAACCCCCTCCCTTAGCCGAACGGCAACCCGTCCGTGTCGAAACCCCGGCAAGGAGCTTGGCGTGGATGCGGCACCTCGGCATCCTGAACTGATCCATTGGCCACTCCGCACCTCCGTTGCATCTCGAAATCGGACCTGGGGCCAGCTCGGCCGACGCCACTGGATCTCCTCGGAGGAAGGAGAAAACGTGGCTGAAGCGAGCCCAAGCCCACTTGGGCCGGCCGTCGGTTGCTCCTGGTGGATATAGGCCTCGACTGGCGTCACTGACGGCGGACCGCGGTGCGGCCAGACCCACCGCTTCATCTACTGTCCATCAAACCGCTCCTCCACCTCCACCTCCACCTCCACCACTGCAACTGTTCGAGCGCTCAATTCAGTGGAGATGGCCACTTTTCGAAACCCGAGGTGGCGGGCGAACTAGGGGACCCTTCTTTTTCTCCCTCTCCGCCAGAGATGACGAACCGCTTTTCTCCCAGTGGTAGCCATCGCCAGGGGACGCAAAACACTGCCTGGGCTGGAACGGGGTTTGCTCGCTTGGAATGACGGTGAAGGGTGATGTGCAGGAAGCTCCCCATGCTGAGAAGCGATCTGTGCTGCAGGTGGCAATTCGCCATGCACGTCCTTTACCGAGAACTATCACCCACAGGAAGAAAGGTTACATGGGGTCGGCGCCTATTCAGAGTTGCCAACGAGGAATGGCCGTGAGAGTCTGCCAACAATTGTGGCACAACAACCCCAACTGGGAAAGCCACCGACGGCCGATGTTGCGCTGAGCCCCAGTCTCAATAGGCGCCGCCTCTGGACACGATTATCGATGACAACTTCACCTCGCTACAGCAACGTTTCTATGACATATAGCGAAGAGGATTGATGGATCCGGCGTGGACCCCGAGGTCTTCATTTCGTCCAGTGGGGTGTACCCTATTTCTCATGGTGGTCCGAACGTTTGGGCACTTTATTTTCCATCAAGGCGCTCGGTGCAACACGGCGGAGTTGATATTAAAAATGAGACGAGGCGAAGCGTCTAAGGGAAATAGGTCACGAGACCCGTCTCCATCCCAAGCAGGGAGGTTGATGATCAGGGCAGGTCGTTATGAGCCTATGGGTCTCAACACGGTCAGGGCGTTCCAGATGCTGTTATGGAAGAAGACAGCACACAGTCAATGCCTTTGCTTGCATTGAGAGGCTCCATTTGGCCAAAAAGCCGATGCTCCGAGTTCAGACTGAGTATCCATTTTTCGCACTCACGATGCAAGCAATCAGAACCGGGCCGGTAGTTTCTTGTCGGATTGCGCGCTTCGACGCCGTCTAGATTCGGTTCCGGTCATGCTGGTTCCCATTCTTGGAAGCGACGTGTATTCTCTCAGTTCTCACATCTGGCATTATGCTGCCCCCTTGCAAGAACGAGGCCACCGGCGATCCTCTAGACCCTCTCCAAGTGGAGCTGGCGCGTGGAATGGTGGAGTCCAGGTGGATACGGTTAGGTCATGGGCAACCCAACCAGAGGAGCGAGAGCGCCTTGAAGGAAGTCGGGAGATCCCTGCTCAGACCAAGGAGACGCCGTCTTGGCGGGAATCTGTGTCCGCCGTCGCTGGCCTGGAGCAGAACTAGGCGAATGGAGGGGCGGGAGTTAGGTGGTGATGATTGTGGGGTGGCCTCGTGTAAGTGAAGTAAGTGGTCTGGTGATCTCGACTACACCGACAGTTGTACGGCGCAGGCACCAGAGGCATCATGTCGACGATGGTGGCAGAAGTGGGTGATCAGCTGCAGATTTAGGGAACGATCGGTTGGGATGCAAGTGTAAGCGATAGATGAAGCAGAAATTTAAACGAGATCGCGATGACGGACTGCAGTGCTCTGCATCGCGATCAGATCGGCCTGTCGCTGTACCATGTAGGTAAGCAGGTCATGGATTCCGAAACGACCCCTTGGCGGCTCAACATGGATGTCATGTAGGTTTCCGGGAGTTGTAGGGCGCTTTACTTGGGATGTGCGAGATTCGCTCCTGGGAGCTGCAGGATCATCAAGACTGGGCATGGGGGGAGGTGGAATTGGATTGGCGGCGAAAAGGGAGCATGGTGGTTGGGGGGGAAGAGAGGTAAGGTTTGGCCGATGACGGAAAAGTCGAGTTTCGGCTAGAATTACCATTGCGCATCATTTTAGTCGACGGTGATTTGGCACGACACGGAGTCAGTGCATACCAATGGGAAGGGGGCAGAGTCTTCTCCTACTGCTGCTGCTGCATGGATAGCTAGAGGATGGGGGAGGTGATGGCGACAAAGCGACCTGGTGCGCTGGTGAGCCTTGTACGGTGGCCATAGTGTTGTGCATGACGTTGGCGCATTCAGCGCCCATGCTTTGCCGCGACTGATTGCCGCCCCGCGGGTTTGTGTGGCTGTCTTTGATTGACAAGTTTTCAGCTTGACGCAAACACAGGCGACGCCGGGCGCAACGATGCAAGAACAAAAGGGCCGCAAGAGGGAAAAAGGTTCTAATTCTTCTAGAACATCAAGATCCATCGCCTCATGTGGAATTGGGGTTTATTCGTACGTAACAAAATGTTACCTGTCGTCACTTCGGCAAACCCGTTCGTTTGCAATGGGCCTTTTTTTTTGGTTTATTCGATCGGCCGGGCTCACAACCCCTGGTGGACAGGGTCGACCCGGCGCCGACGGTCCATTGGAGAGCAAAGAAACGCAAGGCCGTTGGAGCCGGTCCCGGGAAGCAAGACGCACGACACGACCAAAAAGGAGCGGATTGGCCGGGGTGGCCCCGGCTCGGACGAGTTGCCCTCTGGGAGTTGAGGGACGGAGGTGATTACTTACATGGACCCGTAGGGGGGTGGGTTGCGAGAAGGACGGCGGCAAGCCAATGATTGGTGCTCCGGGCGGCGGACCTGGGACCAATGGGCGGGCCACGATAGTCAGCCCTCCCTTGTTATCTGTAGTTGGTGTTAGTTGAGGTTTTGGTGTGTGCCGCGCACTACCAAGCCAGGAGGGAACTCTCGGCTCAGCGACGCCTGGCATAGCACCACACCCCTGGAGGCGAAGGCGGCTCACTCCCACACACGCACGCGCGCACACTCCTACACACACAAACACACACACACACACACACACACACACAGAATTGAGCTGGGAGCCGCTGCTTTGAGTGGTGTAGCACGCATCGTGAGATCGGTCAAAGTGTCACGCAGGTAGGTGAGCGAGGGTGCCGGGCTGGGTGGCCTGCCTGACTCAAGCGGCCGAGACCGCAGGCCCCCGCGACGAAACGGCACAGCATGTCGAGGCGCTTCCTATTTGGATTCCCGGTGCCGGCACATGGAGGCTGGCTCTGGCATCTGGCTGCCGGAGTTGAGGACGACTTATGCACCACAATCACCGTCATCATCACCGCCAACACGCACACCATACTCGCACTATGGGTGTGTGGCTTTTGGCATTTGACTTTGGACTTCCCCTTTGGTCGAGAGCCTGAGCAGGCAAGCATCAAGGTCAAGAGCAAGACTGCATCAAGACGAGTCAAAGCAACTGTCTCAACAAGTCTGATGGATGTCTCGTCCCCCCAACCCCGTTCCCAGCTTGTGCTGTGTTGCCTTGCTAAGGCTCCCCAGGCTGCTGGCTCATTACATTACACCCGACCAGGGGAGAGAGAAATATCCCGGGTCCCCCTCCCCTACGATCGGCCATCCCACCAAGTCCCTGTGCTGTCCCCCAGCAGCAGCGCGGCCTTGACCCCGGACACGGTCCAACCAGGAAGTCGGGATAGAAAAACAACTCACTCATGGCTATCGCCTCTTGTCTCTGCACCACGATCGGGGTCTAGCCAAACTCTTGACTCTTGGCCGCAACTCAGCGGCAGAAACCATGCATGCATGCAGCAATCAAGGGGGGGGGGAGCTACGCACTGCCTGAGAGGTCAGAGGCGGAGAATGAGGAATAAAAATAAAAAAGAATGCCTGCCTGCCTGCCCGCCTGAGAGACACGATCGCCAACGCCTGCTGTCTGATAGTCGCAAACAAAATAAAATAATGCGAGACCTGAGTGAGAGGACGGAATGGGGGGACCGAGGGCCCTGAGACAGCACCGAGCGAGCACACTGCGCCAACGCGGCACCCTGGCAAGCACCAAGCCACCAAAAAAGCGACTTCCGCTGTCTCTCCACCGCCTTCATCCAACTCCCCACCATCTCCACCATCTCCACTTGTCGCTCTGCGGCTCCACCCCTCCCATCCCATCTCCATCCCCCTCCGCCCCCCGTCGCCCGTCGCCCCAGTCCGGCCTAGCTCGACTCATCCCACTACTCGGGACAGCGCAGGACATGTCGGGACAGACCTGCCACCCTCAGTACGGGGGAGTGCCACATACCACACCCACACTGCTTGCTGCCACTCTATCCTCTGCACGCTGCCTCTGCCACCACTACGCGGCACCGCTACCGCGTCCGCTACCACGCTGCCTACCACCACACTCGCTGCGCGCTGCCGCCCGCCGTCAAGCACTGCTACGTACTGCTGCGACCGCCTCGTACAGGGCCTCCCCCGTTCCGCGCGACGCTCGCCCTCGCCCATTTTAGTTTAAACTCTCCTCTCACCCTCCCCCGTCTCCATCGTCACCGCACCCTCCTCCCCCCGACTCCTAAATCTAATCGGCCAACTCGACTCCTCCTCTTAATATAAACATCCCCATCCGCCTCCCTGTCGCTCCGGAGCCTGTCGTCACTTGCAACGGCTTGTTCCATATCACCACACACACCACCGCATTAAACTACACCTCGCACAGCTGCCCTCCTCCGGCTACCGCTTCTCGCTCCCGCCACTTACAAAACCACTACCGCTACTACTACTACTACCACTACCGCTTCCGCCTCTGCAAACCTCGCCTGATATGGCCGCCGACCTCATCATGCCTACGCTGGGAGGAGACTCTCGTCACTTCTTCCCCCAGCAGCGCCCTCACCAGCGCACTCAGTCCTTCCAGATCCCCGGGGCTTCTCACATGTCGCCCATCAGCACACCCGAGTCCACCAGCCCCGAATCCTCGCATCCCACGTCGCCAAAGGCCTACCACGCTCGCCAGGTCCGTCCCATGTACATGCCCGCCGCGCTGCGCCCGAACCTGTTCCCTTCCAAGACGCCCAAGGTCAAGAGCGACGATGCCGCCTCGGCCTCGAGCTCCGACTCGGACCTGACGCTTCGTCGCTCCAACAGCAGCCTCATCAACATTCCCGGCATGTCTGTCTTCGGCCACCGTCTCTCCCGCGCCTCCACCACCGACAGCAACCGAAGCAGCATCGACGGCGACTTCGACCTTGACCTGTTCCAGGAGGTCACTGCCCTGCCTACCCGCAAGCATTGGAAGGTGAGATTCCCTCATTCCCGCCACGCGAGCCCTTCAGCCCTAGAAACAATCAAAGTGCATTCCCCTTGCGGCCCATGTCTCAAACAATCTCCCTTCCGTCCTGTGCCTCCACCATCCTGTCTTACACCTCCCCTTGTTCCACATCCCCGGGTTTTGGCGCGCAATGCTAACTTTGACCCCCTTCCAGCCCGATGCCGAGTCCACCATTTGCGACGATGCCACCTGCAAGCGCTCCTTCAGCTACTTTACACGCCGGCACCACTGCCGCAAGTGTGGCAACATCTTCTGCGACTGGCACTCGACCTTCCTCGTCCCGCTTGACCAGGACGCCCAGTTCAATCCTCGCGCTGCTCCCTCGCGCACCTGTGGACACTGCTTTGATGAGTTCAAGACATGGTATAGCCGCAACAATAGCCAAGCCTCGAGCGCTGCCTCGTCCGATATCCAGCAGGATACCCCCGCCACACCAATCTCAGCCGGCCCGGCTGATCGGCTTATGCTCCCTCGAGGTCCCGAGGTAGCAGCCAGTGTTCCCCGCGATTGGAACTGGAGCACGTTCTAAGCTATACGCCCGAGCTTCCAAGTGGCACCGCAATGCTTCTATGGATTCTGCACCAGTTCTAAACACCCCCTATCCAATTTCTCCCGTCATGTACAGTGGCCAGCATTTGGTCACTTCCGACTCGGGCAATACTTGCCGTCAACACTCGTTCTCACACAACACACAATAGCACCACGCCGGTGGTAGCAAGAGATACCCGAAGCGATTGCATTCAGTCCCTTCACGAAGCTATGACGAACGAACAATAGATTGATAGATATCACACACCAAAGCCTCGGATCCGGACTTGTCCGAGCCGTATTTCCGCCACCCTCATGCCACCTCCCCATTTGGGCACATCCTTCCAGCCCTCACATACCGACTCCATACCTCCCTGGTTGTGGCCCTGACGCGGCCCCCAGAACCCTGTTTTTGTTGTTCATGCTGTTTTCAAAGCGAGGCGTCGTGGTTATCAGGTTGATTTTTGACCTGCCTAGGATTTGGCTTTTTATTTTGAGGGTATTTTACGCGATGCATGACTTTATTTGTCTGATGGCGACGCCGAGAGTCTCTTCAAGAGTTACACTCTGTCGGTCCCAAGTAATGCTTTCTTTGGGCGCAAGGCGTCAAATGCGCAATCCACACATAGAGGAACCAAGATTCATGAGAAGCTTGTTTTTTGGGTTGGTCGGGTTTTATTCGCGAGAGCAAGCAAGATGCGAGCAAATGAGCTTTTAGTTGACTTTTGCAGCTGGCAGTGGCCTGTCAGCCAGTACACATAGATAATTACATACGTTTTTTTATTTATTTCGAAACGATTACTTTTGTATCCTTTGGTGTTCCATTGATGACTTTTGCTTCGTCTTGTCCTCACGACTTGCCCATTCTCTTGTCTGCGAAACGCGGACAAAATTGCGTGCAGGACCAAATTCAGTCTTCCCCCTCCCCCCTCATCCGGACCCATCTCATCTGTGACCATTTCGGCGCACCGACCCGTCGACGGCAGTTCGGGGAAGGAAAAGGAAGGGGGGGGGGAAGACGTCAGGCCATGGTGAGGAATCGGGCTTCACGGCAAGTAAACGTCCCAGTTGGGCCATCTTGAACCGAGACGTGCACCGATCTTGTGAAGGGGGGGGGGTTGGAAGGATCGTGTATCATCTCCTGACCAGACGTTACTGCTGCACCTCTCTCGATTGAGACAACCGTCTCGTCTCTCCCCTTATAGCCCTGCTGCAAGCAACATGTCGACTTGCATGTATCAAACCTCCTTGGCCTCCGGTTCGTGGTTTTAAACCGTTGCTTATTCGCAAGCACTTCCTCTTCCACTCACCCAGTTTCGGAACAAGAGTCGCTTCATACGAGACAAAAGGAACAACATGCCTGGGAACCCGCTGTATACTACCCGCGCAATTCATGGGCGCGAGCCCAGCAACGTGTCACTATAAAAAAAATAACAGGTAAAAAATCATATTGTCCTTTTTTTCATTGATTCGCTCTTCCGAGTATAGTTTTGATAAGCCAAATACCAACGCACCGCATGTCATAGCTTCAACTCCCTTCGTAATTTTATAAGGGCAAATATCCCGTTTGAACACCGTCAAAATAGACAACCACAGGCGCCAGCAGCTCTTTTTTCTTCCTCTCTTCTTCTTTTAGCCGCATGTTTCATTTTTCACAAATAACCTCCTTTCCAATAAAAAACTTATGCCTTTCTTCGACCCTTGCTCTTGGACTTCTTAGGAGTGGGAGAACTGTTCTCGTCGGAAGATCCATTCGTCATGCTCTCGGCTCCATAGACCTCCTTCTCAATTCCCTTGGCGGCATCCCAGCCGGCCTTTTCAGCAAGTGTCACATTGTCGTTGACTGTGGATGTGGCATTCTTGCCGTGGAGCTTGATGGCGGCGTTGCTGCGCTTGACATAGCTAGCAACGAAGAAGCTAGCGAAGAGGTATGTGAGGGGAGCCAGGTAAACAACATTGATCCAGATAGCCCAGGTCTCGCCCGTGGTCATGATGCAGGGCTGGGTGAGGTATCGATCCTTGGAGCCGGGGAAAGGAGCCGTGTAAGAGACGAATGAGTGAATCAGGGCATAAGAACCGCCAACGATGAACTGGGTGATTTGCATCGAGGTGAGGCTTCGCTTGACAGCTGTGGGAACCTTGATCGAGAAAGCAGTCACGGTGTAGTAAAAGTACTAGAGAAAGAACTGTTAGATAATGGACTGTGTGGCGCGGGAAGGTAGCTCAATTGGGACTCACCATGAGGGAATGAATAAACGAGTTGACAAGGGCGAAAATCCAGATAGGAGCGGACATGTAGCGCATACCAGCCCACATGGAAAGCATGGCTCCGGCGTGGTGGTAGGTCTGCAGGGTGGAACTCGGCTTGCCCTTGGCAAGGATAATGAAGGTGTCAAGAACCTCGTAGAACTTGCTCATGTAGAAAATCCAACCGTAGTATGCAAGACCCTCGTTCCACAGGCGGCCCATTTCGGAGCGGCTAGGGATGCCATTGACGATGGGAGCATCATTGGCGGCAGAAATGAAGGAGCTTGAGGCTTCATCGTACCAAATAGAGTTGCCGGGACCGACATTGCCGTGCAGACGGCAGAAGCTGTCGGCGGTACCAACAATGCCATCAGGGCCCAGAGGGCTGAGAATACTCCTCCTCATGACACCAACCATACCCCAAAAGGTCCAAGCCGAATAGACGGCCAAGAAAATGTTGTGGAGCACCACGAAGGCGAAGAAGGGACGGGTTTTGCTGATGGCCCAGGGCTTCTTGCCACGGGCCTTGTTGTAGACATTGAGGCTCTTGACGGTGACGGCGTAGAGAGTTGCAATGACCAAAGGGACCTTGTAGTCGAGGGCAGCTGTGAAGATGTTGTCGGGGATGTTGAAGGGGCGCATCACCGATGTCGGGACGGCCATGGGAGGGATCGGCTCCGGAACATTGGAGGGAGGAAAGCTGAATAGGTCTGGATCCGGCAGGGCACGGTATAGCTGGATAGGGTCGGCCATGGCGAAGGGTGGGTGAGGAGAAGACTCCGTCTAACTCGGCGGGTGTCAATTGAATCGACGACAGTTGTGGGAGGCAAAAGCGGTGGCTACCCAGGCCCAATGGGTTTGCGACGGAGTGTGGCAAGCTCTCGCAAAGCAAGCTGAGGAAGGTGTAAGAGGAGCAAACAAGGCTGGGACGGTGGGACAAGCACCAACGAAGCCAGGGATAGTGGGGGAAGGAGGCAATGGGGGGGAGAGTGGTGAGGGGAGAGGGAGGAGGCGGAAGAGGAGGAGAAGACGACGAAAATATAAGAGAATGCCTACCTCGTGCTAAGAACCAAAAGTGTTGTAGACTTGAACCTGGGGACTTTTTCGCATCTGGGTCCATTCAACCTTCCCTGCCGTGGAGTGGGGGGCGGCGACTCTGGGCTCTGGAGGCGGGCCGGGGGGGGCCAACAAGACCAAGACTGGCACCCGCCATTTACACACATGGTATGGCTGGGCTGGGCCAATCTTGGCAGCTACGCGCTCGAGAAGCAGCAGATCTCGCCAGAAAAGAAAGTGGTACGTATCAGAATCACAGACCGCCCATGAGCTGTTTTCGGCCCCGTGTTTCTAACCTGCCATGTCTGTCACCCTCCAGCAGCCGCAACAACCACAGCTAGCCCCTCAGTGTCTCGTTTTCGTGCCTCGGCCCTTCCCTCCACTCTCGCCTTGCCCAGCGACCATCATTCTTGGCATCAATCGTCTTGGCGCGAGCCCCAGAAATAACACATTGGGCAACAATCTAAGTCGTCGTGTTCCCGGGCGAGAGTCCTCTTCTGACCTTTGCCGTCCCATCATGCAGCAGAGAGCAAAGAGCAAAAGAGGGAAGAACATTCACACACGCACACGCACACACGAGCAATGTGGCACCGGGTCCGGGGATGCCAACTGGTCCGTACCAACGCCGTGGTGGGGTCCGGGGACCCTCGGAGTGCGCGCGGCTACCATCAAGTGCAGTAGCTTTTTAAGACGGCATCAAGGATCAATGTCTCAAACAACAATAAGCGTGTATATTCAACAGCTTCTAGAATTATCGAGGTTTGTCATTTTGCAATTTCAACCGCTGCCTTGTTTGTCTGTGGCCATGATACCTCATCTGAATGGTATATCCCACAGCTCACACCGAGACGGGTGGAAAAAAAAAAACCGGGCAGAGATGCACGCTTACAACCTAAACCCTCCTCCCTTCGCTTCGAGAAACAGGGACTGCGTCCAAACGGGTGTCTCCGTCCGCAACAGCGACGTTGACGTTACAGCCAAGCCCCTCCAGGGACCGTTACATCCCTTCTTCTACCGCTTACACGGGCAAACCAACCCAACTCAATCAATCCCAGCCGAGGCGATGCAACACACATTTCATGGACGCGGGGGAGTAAAAACCAGCCATAATTTCACACAGCCCAGATATTCCACAGGGGTTCCAGCCCTTTGTCGCATCTGGGAACTGGCAAAACCCGCCCAGGAACTGCCATAATTACCCTGAGCTCGCCTGGACGTTCGTGGACGTGCACCCGGTTTTTTTTTTTTGTTGGGGAAACACTAATGCAGAGCCCGATTTTCTCGTCCCGTGGCTGTGGATCCTCAATCAGTATCTTTTTCGTCCAACACCAGACCCATTCTAGAAACCCCGTGTCAGATTTGCAACACTTGACAGCACCATTGCTGAAGGGAAACAAGGCGAAGAGCAATTCAATCACAAACAATCGCTCAGGAATTTTCAAGTGATGAGGTCCAACATCCAAAATTGTGCGTGTTTGTGAGCCACTCCATCACAGGCACATGAATAATAAAAACAACACAGAACCCAGACAAATAGCCCTCGTGTGTCACAATCGATCATTGGCCAGGTTCGTGGCGATGCCTTGCCTTGTTGACGTTAGCTGAGGCTCCCACATTGGTGGTTCAGCACCCCTTGTCCTGCGAGCTTCAGCCAAAGTCAAACATCAAAGCCTATGCGACCCCGGCTTTGCCTCGGTACCAACGCGCAATGTCTAGGGTTGATGATCTTCCGTCCTTAACCGCCCTGCTGCTCGATATCACCCTGGCCTCGCCGCTCCCATGGGTTCAGTGCCCAATCGTTATCACCATCCCAGACTCAATCGCTTGTGTTGTTGCATTATTCCACCTCGACACACTTCTTCTGTTCCGACACCAGACAAGATGGTTGTGCGTGGGGGGGTGCGTTGCAGACAGCATCTACAGCAAACATCATGGACCATCCATCAATCACTTCAGCTCCCCAATCCAGTTCTCGGCGTGATATATCCTGCCACTGAGCCCCAAACCGCAGGTACCTACCTCACCGGTCCCGGGGCGGCAAAAAAAAAAAAAAAAAAAAAAAACCTCAACAAAACGTCTTGTCCATCTCTTCCCATTCGTAGGGACCGCCCGCCCGTCCGGCGCATTGTCCGAAATCAGCACAAACCCCATCAACTTTTGGCACCCGGCAAAATACGGATTGCCCCCTCCCCCTCCCCTCCCCCTGCCCGCCATCGGACATGCAGCAAGCTATGGAATAGGTTCTCACCATCCTGCCTGCTCAGGCACGCGCGCACGCACGCGACCCAAATCGAGGGAGAGCGCCTGGGGTTAACCCCCCCCCCCCCTTAGCGCCACCCAAGTAACTACCTGGTACTTAGGTGGGCATGGCTGCTAGCCGCAAACCACCCTCAACACCCTCATGCCATGGCTCCAGCCACACAAAACAACCTGGCTGACTGACTTGCACGCTCATCGTCGAAGAGAATTCGTAAAACCAATAGAGCGCGAATGAAAAGGGCCGTGGCTTGCATCTGCCCGTGTCTAGATAGTCTTCAGTCAACCTTCATCTCGACATGTATTTTTCTAACCTGTCCCTCTTATATCACACAACCAAATCCGCCCAATGTGTCATGATGATGAATCCAGATTGTACCAACTGCCTTGGCCATAAATACTTTGCAACAACTACTCATGTAGCACTCCCTCATCACCTCTTGCTTGTCTCATCACATCAAGCAACGTCAGCACCTCGATCATCATTGTAACATTGGATATCCACATTCGCATTTTAAACTCTAGTCCCAGGATGAAGAAAAGAATCCATCTGATAGGAGGTCGATGCCTCTTGCAATATTCATATTGATCCTATCTAGTCGGCCTAATAATGGCACAACCGATCACTTCATGCCTCTACTACCATTCATATGACACCAACACAATCTCTAGTGTACTTATACGTCACGATTTCCGTCAATTTCCTTTATAGCATATGTGCAGTGCTGGTTGCTTAGAACCACTCACCGCCGAGCCAGCGGTTGAAAAAGTTCAGAGATGACTCGGGCTGATCCATAGGCACCATGTGGCCAGCACCATAAATGCGCATGAATGTAAAGGGGCCGCTCGACTTGACCTTGCCATACTCCTTTGAGTCATCGCTAATCTTGAGGGGCTCAAGGTTGGCAGCCTGGAATCCCTTCTGGCCAGGCCACTCGAGAGCGTTAGTCCAGGCCTGGTTTCCGAGCCAGTTGCAGATGAAGTCAGCGTCGCCGGCGTAGATCAGCACAGGGATCTTCTCCAACAGGCCGGGAACGACGTGGTGGAAGGGCTGCATCCAATCACCATGGAAGAGGAAGTTGCGGTTGATCTCATTGTTGCAGCTGTCGTAACCGTCGACTTCGGCGCCAAGAGCCTCCATGACATCTTCCTGGTTGAGATAGTCCGAAATGTAGCCCAGACCAGAGTAGCACAGGTTGCTGGTGTCCTCACACTTGCCACGAATGTCGTAGACGTTCATTCCGGTGCGCTGGTAGGGGCCCATCATGACATTGTTGCAGTAGATGCTGGCAGGCACACAAGACCAAGCACTGTCAGTCTCATAGCAGCTCTTGATCATGCTCTGGCATCGGGGCAGAGAGTTGTCCATGGATTGGCATTGGTCTGGGGTGAGAACGGCAGGATAGCCACCTTCACCACAGGCCATGGGGCGGTAGTAGCCATACTGAGTATAACCATCAGTGAGGCCATTGCCAATCAGCACACTCTTTAGGTTGATGTTTCGGTCCTCGTGGGAGAGGATTTCAGTGGCAAAAACAGGAATGTAATGGCCAGCATAGGACTCGCCAGCAATGTGGAAGTCCTGCTTGGCGTATTCTGGAAACTGCTTGAAGAAGAGCGTGAGAAGGGCGTAAATGTCCTTGCCAGCGGTGACAGTGTCGCTGACTGAATCGCCGCTGTAAGAATAGCCAACGTTCACCGGCTGATCAAGGAAAATGACGGAGGCATTGCTGTTCCACGAACTGGGGTTGTGTACAAGGTTCAATTTCTTGTCGATCGATGAAGGGCCCAGTTCCAGGAACAAGCCAGTGAGTGAAGAGCAGCCGGGGCCTCCGTTGAGCCACAACACCACGGGGTCGTTGGCAGGGTCGTTGCGGGACTCGAAGAACCCTTTAGAGTGTTAGCATTCGCTCAGTGTTGGTGATTATGAGAAACTCACAGTAAAAGAGATGCTTGTCATTCTCATCGTCATCAAGGTAACCGCTATATTGCTTGACCTTGTCAACTCCCAGTTTTGAAGGGTCAACGTTCTTGGCACGCAGCTTGTAGTTCTCAAGCTTGCCGCCCACCTCGCGATGGGGCTCGCCATTCTTGTTCACCCAGGCGGACTGGACGTCGGCGCCCTTGACGATATAGTCCCAGTGGCTATCGGGTCGGCGAGTGGTCTTCTTGGGCGGGGGGCGCGAAGTGGCCGCCTTGAGGTACTCCTCGGCGTTAGGAACAAGCATCGAGACTTCTTCCCAGGCAGCCTTGACCTCGTCCATGAGGCCGCCCATGTTCTTGGTAATGGACTCGGTGAAATCGGAAGCCATCTCGTGGTTGAAGATGGACTTGCCAGAGTCGTCGCCGCCCAGGACCTTCTGCTCAGGAAGGCCGAGGGCCGATGAGGCGGCGCCCAGCACGAGGGCAGACGTTGACATGCGCATGATGGATAACTGCGCCGGAGCTGGGTTACGCAAAAACTTTGGGCCCGGCGATGAATAGGATGGTGGAAGCTTGATGGAGAGGGATGGATGGTGGTGAGGGAGATATGAGGAGGAAGAGAGGAACAGGAACAGCGGAAGGCATGGAAGCGACGTAATATGGGAAGCCGAAACTGGGGGAGGAGCTGGCTGGGCGGCATGACCCAATCAAGCTCGGCGCCGCCCCGCGTTAGCGCTTTCTCCCAGGCAACTCAGGCAGGTACCACCACTTAGTAGATAACGTGACGCGCGCGAGCATGGACCTTGATGGGTTGGCGATAAGCACCACCTCAGGTACGGGCGTCATTCCTGTGATCCGAGTAAGCTCGCGTTCCGCCGTTATCTGGGCTGTGCTTCTCATCCAAAACGCTTGCAACTTCACACAGCAGTCAATTCTCCTTATCCCGCCGCATCGTGCGCGTTTCAAGCACCAAAGCGGAGCCAGTGCCCGGCATCGGGTATGATCCAAAGAACCCCAGTCATGAGATGACGTAAGGAAGAACGCCTCACTCGGTTCCGAGACGGAGAGCTGCCTCTTCACATGCATTCCATTCCAGCAAACGCCAACACAAACACCATGCAGGTATGATTTATACGGGCCGTAGCGAGTTCCATGTCATTAAAAGGGATGATCCTCTCAATGAGAGCTGGGTGAAGTAGTACAAGTCATGAGATGTCCGATGCATTGATGAATCTGGTGCAACACAAGCACAAGCTCAACAGCCGGATGTATTAGTGCCTCAGGCCGTCTCACGCTCATGCCATCCAACAGTCCTGCCAGCGCATTGTTATGCCGCCATCATGCCCAACCTCTTGAAACGTACACTCCCATGCTCTAGCCAGCCTCATTCCGACCGCCAGTTCCCACGCACCACAATAGCCGAGTGCACGGCCTGGATCATTGGCTTCCGATTGCACCGATGCCTGTTTCCCCCATGTCTTCCCTTCAGCTGATGAATCCCACCCTGGAGCGCAAATCGCAAACGAAGAGCTGATGTGGCATGGCTGTGCAGGCTGGGGAGCTAGTTGGCCCGGCCCAGCTGTCCCTGTCCCCTTGCCTTCGGGGCCCCAAAATTCCCTGTCATGCGACCATTGCCACCACCTGTGCTTGTTTCCCGGTGGAATAGCGTTGCTTGCTAGCGAACTGAGACTTGTCTCTAGTGAAACGAGACGCTCAAATAAACACGTGATTGCAAACAAGCCAGAGCTGCCTTGACCAAACATGGTTCCCTCAGTCAGTTTTAGCACGATTGCGACAAGGAAAGGGACGAGAAACAAGAGATTGGATTTGTAATGATGGATAGGCTTAAAATGTAGCAGACATACGTAGTCATAAATACCTACAATGTTTAAGCGTAGTTGAGTTAACTACTATTGCCTCAAACATATCACTATGCAGTTCGAATTTAAATTAAATGCACTTCTTGGAAGGCAAGCATAGGGTATTTTCACGCCTATAAGATGAATAACTGCCTGCATAGGATGTGTATACATCACCACGGTATATCCATGACGCATACAGTGCTGGCCCGTGTCGCAATTGATCGGCACAACCCATGAATAAATATGGCGAGAACTAACAAATTCTCCGAGTATGAATCATAAGTCACTGTCCATATTTAGTCGAAATGAGAACGACTGTATCACCTGTGAGTTTCTGAACCTGCGAACCTTGCTCTCGTTATTAGTGTTAGCCTCACTCGGAAGCACATGCAGGATCGACAATGTTTGTAGACAAATCGAACCGAGCCAAATAAATCCCCCAAACCCTCCAATATCCCAGTAAAAGAAGAGTCATCGTATTGTACGGCAATAGAGGTTGAAGCTGAGTGGACCAGGCTACCACTACCAGCTTCCCGGTCGGTGACTCAATATGACGAGGGTTCCAATTTTCCCAGGCCGGGAGGAGCGGGGCATTGCACGACATGCGCGGTGCATCTGCGTCTGATGGCGGGGTCGACAGGAAAAAAAAAAGAGAAAACGGTCGCACCGCTGACTTCACTCGATCTGAACTTGACGGCTGCCATCTCCCACATTTAAAAAACCATCGCTTTATTCTCACGCCCAGACGACTAGACGACTATACGACCAGACGACCAAGCCAGTTCCGCCATCTGTTTTCTTTGTTTCCTCATCCCTCTTCACACACACAACACCACCCACCACCGTCCATCATGTCCCGCATCAACCAACCCTCCAACCAGATCCGGCTGACCAATGTGTCGCTCGTTCGCCTCAAGAAGGGCAAGAAGCGCTTCGAGCTGGCCTGCTACAAGAACAAGCTTCTCGAGTGGCGCTCTGGCATCGAGACGGACCTCGACAATGTCCTCCAGATTCCAAACGTCTTCCTCAACGTGTCCAAGGGCCAGACGGCGCCCCGCGAGGACCTCGACAAGGCTTTCGGCAAGGGCAAGTCCACCGACGACATCATCCTCGAGATTCTGAAAAAGGGCGAGATGCAGGTCGGAGAAAAAGAACGCGCGGCGCAGTTGGAGCGGGTGCACAACGAACTCATAAGCATCGTCTCCAGCAAGCTCGTCGACCCTCGGACGAAACGCGTCTACACATCGGGAATGATTGAAAAGGCTCTCGACATGCTGACCTCCCAAGCCCATGCCGCCACCGAGAAGACTGCCGCTGGGAGCGGAACAGGCACCCCCGCCACAGGCGACGACGGCGAGGCCAAGCCTCGTGCCAAGGAGCACATCTGGACCGGCGTCGTGACTACCAAGAGCGCAAAGAGTCAGGCCCTCGATGCCATGAAGGCTCTCATTGCCAACCAGCCCATCCCTGTAGCAAGAGCACGCATGAGGCTGCGAATCGCCTGCACCACCAATGTGCTCAAGCAGCCTGTCAAGGTAGCCAAGGCAGCCAGCAAGGACGACGAGGGAGAGCAAAAGGCTCCTGGCACGGTCAAGGACAAGATTCTGGGCTACATCGAGCAGGTTGAGAGCCAAGACGTCATGGGCTCTGAGTGGGAAGTGGTAGGATTCGTTGAGCCAGGAGCATTCAAGGCATTGTCTGATTTTATTGGCAACGAGACAAAAGGCCAAGGACGAGTGGAGGTATTGGACATGGCTGTCACTCACGAAGACTAGAGATACAAAAAACAAACACACATGATACCCCTTCTGCTTGTGAAAGAACTCGTTTTTTTCTTTTTGTATCATTCAATGGGGAAGCAAGTCTACCGTCGCCGAGTTGTATCGTTCCTCATAATTTTCACACAGTACTGGGAAAGCCCATCCATTGACCCGTTTGAGCAATTGTAGTTGAATGCTTTTGATTCGTGACTCTGACCTAGAGTACAGCCCTAGCTGCAAATGCCGGAAAGCAATCCTCTTGAAATGCTCAGAAAAGGAGAAACCAGCCGTCACGCCTGTCCACCCAATACCAACACCGTTATTTAATTTAACCACCCTTCTTCTTGGAGACACCGACGGTTCGGCCACGGCGACCGGTCGTCTTGGTGTGCTGACCACGGACACGGAGACCCCAGTAGTGTCGGAGACCACGGTGAGCGCGGATCTTCTTGAGACGCTCAAGATCCTCACGGAGCTTGGAGTCGACGCCGTTGGCCAGGATGTGCGAGTCCTTGCCGTCAACGATATCGCGCTGTCGGTTGAGGAACCATCCGGGGATCTTGTACTGGGTGGGGTTCTGGATGATGGTGACGATTCGCTCGAGCTCTTCGGAGGTGAGCTCACCAGCGCTGCAGTCATTGTTAGTCTCGCATTTCCTTTTGGGGGGAGTGGTGGTTTCTGGGTTTCGCATACCGCTTGTTCAGATCGACATCGGCCTTCTTGCAGACCAAGTTAGAGTATCGGCGACCGACACCCTTGATCTTGGTCAAGGCGTACATGACCTTCTGCTTACCGTCGACATTGGTGTTAAGAAGACGGAGAATCTATCCCCTTGTTAGCCTCTTGCCATGGGTTTCTCGCCGCGGATTTTTGCTCGCGAACTCGCGACGCCGTGAGGGTGCAGAACGTGAACTGCAACAACAGCGGCGACGACGGCAGCAGCAGCAGCAATGGCGAGGATGCAAATGCATCAGCAGAAGGCGTCACTTACGAACTGGAAGTTCGACTTCTCTCCCGAGACGAGCGACATGATGGGCAACTTCGATCGGTCGTTGCCGTGTGCTCGATGAGATTCGATGATTCCGACTTGAAGGAAAGTAGACGCAGAATTCGCAGCCCTCGCTTAAGTTTGTGGAGGCAATAGGGCAAGACCGACCTGTCTAATTTTGTGCGGTCACGTGATGACACGACTTGTCAGCACCACTGTGTATTGCACTGTGAGCCCCAAGACGCTGATGGAATATCCTTAGAATTTTGGTAATTTATGCCAGTTGCACGCTCTGAAGGTAAATTATTTCTTCCAAAATTGAATGTATACATCTCATTTTTCAATCATTGGATTTTTGCAATATCAGGAGCTTGGTTGTGCATGTCACGTGATAGACAGTGCTGTACTCACAGATTAACACTATGAGTTGCTCAAGAAAATTCACTAAACGCACAGTGCATTCCTTTGCAGAGGCTCGCTTATCCACTTGCTGTCCCCTTAAAAAATTTGTTGATTCGCCCACTTCATCTCTCCATGCCACATTGCAGCTCATAGAGAGACGTGTCAGCTTACAGGTGTATCCTCCTGGCTCTTTATCCAGAGTCTAACGTAATGATCGCTTGTTAAAAGGTAAGTTGTTATTCAGGTGCGACATGACCGTCACGCATAATCGCGAGCCGTCTTATTCCATCGCTCGGTCAGTCCAGTCGTATCGACTGATCTTGAGCCGGATGCCTGTACATCTGTACAGGTACGAGACAAGAATGATCAATCAACGTTTTTTGAGTACGGGGTCTTTAGTGTTTTCACCAAATGGAGCCTTCCGTAATTTATCTGTTGTTACATTTTGTACACACAATCCTTCGTTGAAGGCAAGCACGCCTCTTTCCTTATAGTAGGGCGCGTCCGTACCAAACAAATACCATGCTAAACTCGTTCTCAACCTGCATGCCATTCCTTGTCCCTTTAACTCCGAATAGTGACGAACATCAACCGGTACCAAATAAAATGCTTGATGGATCGTGTTCATATCACCATGTAGATTCTGCGCACGCCAGTTACTCAGCGGATGCAACCTCTTCCTAATATTTATCAGCACTTGCAGGATAAAAGTGGTTAAAACAACCCTTACATCTTTACTTAGTTTTAGCTGCGCTGATAGGAGCTCCTGCAAGTTTGCTCTATCCATCTCAACGGTCAGGTTGGATGTTTTGGATTGCGCGTGGTGCACTGTGACGTCTTGCAGGCCGCGGAGAGTCAAGAGTTCGTCCAATCCCAAGATGTCTGTGATTCGGATATTTCGGAAAGTGAGAGGAAAGAAAGCCTTCATCAGGTTGCTCCTTTCGCTAAGATGCGCGAGGCTAGACTTGGAGATGTTCAGTGCCAGACGTTCCAGCTTGGGACATTCGGCGAGCTTCTTGAAGGCCTGGGCTGAATCGGGACCGCACCAATGAACCGTGATATGTCGGATGTTGAGAAGCAGCTGGTTGTTATTCTCAAGATGAGTGCGCATCTCACAGCAACATCGGAATCGAACACTCTTCTTCCGAAAGAAGAGGCGGAAAAACTCCCGGTTGAGGGCAGGACCCAGTAGCGAAGGCAATGCCTTCATCTGAGGGGTCTGGAGGAAGAAGTCCCGCTCGATCTTTGGGCAGTTGCAGGTGACTCTGCTGGTAGCAGGCTTGATACCCTTGGCTCGGAAGACATTGTCAATCATGAGGTCCATAATGGCATCCCGGATCTCGAGGGGGAGCCTCAGGAGCGGGAACCCATCGGCAGGAATAGGACGGTCTAAGACATCTTGTCAGCACCCAATCGCAGCACAAACGCAGGCAGCCACGTACCTGCAATCTCCAAAATCTCGGTGCACATCTCGATGACGTCGAGGCAGGTCTTGAGCTCTTCGGGTGCCTTCTTGATCATGTCGGCACACTTGGCGATAGTGTCCGCAATGGCAGCCCGCCGCTTTGGGCTCAGGCGAACCAGGCGGCCGAGCTCGGTTGCATCAATGGCTCCCGAGTGATACTTGTCCAAGGCATGCAGGAGGGTTTGGATATTCTTGGACAGCTCATAGCGCGATGGCACCGCCTTTGACTTGAGTACGTACCAGGATTTCGAAGACATGATCGCGATGTCTCGAAGCGTGATGATATTGAACGACAGTGGCCAGTGTCGTTGCAGGCTCAAGCTTGTTGTATGCAGCTGCGAAGACGCGCTCAACCTAGGCACCTCAGGCCATTGTTTTCTTGTGCGTGCCTAGCCCATTGGGACTACTTGCTCTGAATCAGAGCTCTGGTGCAGCGTACACGGAAGGAGCAGTTTGTCGTATACTAGCAGCTGATTGCAGGTGCCGCGGAACAAACGCCCACCAGGAAAGCAAAGCCAGCCGCAGTAAGCACCCAGTACATGTTGGAATCAAGATTTGCAACGTTCTCCCAATTTCGCTAGATTTTCTTGCTGTGCTGGGTCCGTTGGTTCAATAGTGGTGACACGGCGAGGTTTTCACCCACAAACACGCACGTATACGCACACACACACACAGCCATCATCACCACATCATAGCTCTGTAGCTGATGAGGGGCTTTCCCCGCCTCCCCAAGATCCTGGGTGCTTCGTTTCCTCCGCACAGACGCCAGCTGCCTCTGGGAAATAAGAGGAAATGTGACATGTTACCATGGCTAAAGTCAAACATCACAATATGCACATTACGAAGCACGTGGCTCAAGCGTGGCTGAGAGCTGAGATGCGATCCCGCCAGTATTCCCTATTAGTCTGTATCGAATATAATCATGATTACCAACAGGCCGGCGCCGTGGTGCCAAGCACCAATAGATCGAGACCAAATCGGGGCCGTTGTGGCTTCGCACGAATCGGGACACCATCACGTTGGTTCATGAACTCAAAAAGAGAAGTTGATGAGCGGGAAATAAGACTCCCGTCGCCCAGGTAGAAAATCAATTTAACGCCACCGACTGGGGGGTGTGTGTGCGCGCCCCAGCCTGTAAACCTATGCTATGCTGTTCCGGTGTCTCAGAGGACAAGATAAAACTCCCCCCTCCAAAAAAGATATGTATTGTTTCATGTCCATCATCGTTTCAATCCACAAGCAATTAAGATGGCCTCCAATCTATTCTACCCCGAAGAAATAATTCGTCAGCCCCGCGCATTGGCGAGGCTTTTGTTGTATGTAATCATGGCCATGAGGCGCGTGCGTGTTTGTACAGTAGTAGTTGTCGTCTAAAAATGGTCGTAAATGGCGTAAAGGTGGATGCCAAGAGGCTCTCTGACCGGATGCTTCAATGCCGAGATGGCGATGCACGGGGGGTCGCCAAGAGGGTGGCGACGTCAGCGTGGTAGCAATCTACTCCGGCGGTTGCCGAGATGGCGCAGATCTAGAGAAAGCTGCGGTGCATCCAATGGGCGGAGGAGGCTGGGTGACATTGCCCTGAAGGAACGGTCCCGAAGGCGGTACCGAGGTGTGTTCTTTGGTGGGTGGGCGAGTGTGCTGGTGATTGGTGTGGCGAGGCGGCGTGTGGCGAGCCTTGGCGCGTCCTGCCCGGGGATAGCGTTCTAGACTGCCAGATGGAGCCGACTATCGAGATCGCTGCGTCCGCTCGGATTTTTTAGTGAAGACCTTCCCTGTCGAGGAATGGCTGGTGCAGCTGAGCATCCTAAGCGGACGAGCCGTCGCTGTCGCCGTTGGGGTCGTAATCGGCAATGCTGGGCGATCGTGTGCAGCAGGGGCTGATGCCCATGAAGCTGTCGCTCTCGACCTGCTCAGGGCAGGTGGCGCCGAATGTCCAGGTGAATTGGGACAGCATCTCTTGGTGGCGGAGGTTCTGCTCAGTGAGGGGCCTCTCGCTGGGGTGGATAATGCGTCTCTTGGTCCTGTTCTTGTTCTTGGGCTTGCGTTCCTTGACGGGTTCCTTGTCTTTGTTGCTTGATCCCCAGGTCCAGGTGCGTGCGAGGCGGGATCCTGATGACTTGGAAGAGACGGAGTTCTTGCTCGACGAGCTCTTTGCGCTGGCGGCATCACCTTGGGAAGACGTGTCGGACTCTTCGGACCGGCGAAGGACACGACGGATGGACTCTCGAATGGCCATGGCTGGTGTGAGTTGAGTTGAGGCGAGATGTAGAGGTAGTAGAGGAGGGAGGGCTCCAGTAAACTTTGGTCGAGGCCCAGAGGAGAGAAGAGTAAATGTGAGGATGGCTGAAAGTCAAGAGTGGAACAAGGGATAGTTTCAATGTATCAGAATTTAAAACTGTCAACCATGCGTGCAGGAGAAGCGGCTTCTCTCAAGCTTATAAGGAAACGCTGGGGAAAACCCCTCAGGAAAAGCGTCTCGCAATGGAGAGGCCGTTTCGGCCCAGGACCAGGTCAAAGCAAGGAACCGGGGTGCTGTAGCGTGCAGTGGCGACCAAGCAGCCACCTTTCCTGAAGGTGCCATGTGGATGTGGATGTGGATGGCTTGGGAGCCTAGCCCCGGCCGTGAGCCTTGGGGGGGCTCCAGGAGACGAGGTGAGTGGCCGCGATGCGCACACGACGGGCGAACGAGCCCGGGCTGCTCCCAAAGGCTGACGGGTCCAGGACCCGCTTCGCGAAGTCAGCCATGGGCTCCAAAACGTGCCAGGGCCTTCTGGCGGCGCGAAAGCCCGACTGGAGAAACCCTGTGGGTGTGAGACGGGGGTGGAATGGGGTCCCCTCGGGGGGCTTTGGGGGGATCCAAAGGGGGAGCACGCTGAGTGCCTACAACTAGGGCGAACCCACGCCACCCATCAGCCCCCCTCGGGTCGAAAGGGGCAGGCGAATGCGTGCTAGATTTTCTTCCCTTGTTAGCCGCTCGGGCATGCTCGCGCCGCGTGCTCGTTCCCCTCGTTCTTTCAATGTTGAATTTTTTTGCCTGCTTTGGTCCAAAAAAGCGAGCGCCAGGGCCAGTCGGAGACTATGGATCACCAGCGCGAGCGTGGTGGTGCTCCTAGCTAGCTCAGCGTCGCAATGTGCAAAATGACCGACCACCTAGCGCACCACGATGATCGACACAGACGGTGCTTCTGGAAATTTGGCAGTGGGGGGCGCAGAGCACTGACAAAGGCGCCCCATTGTCTCCTCGGGTCACCGAATCGCGTTGAGGAGAAACATGACAGGCACATCCAGGTCTCGATCCTGTTTGCCTTGGTGACAGCTTGCCTGCTTGCTCTCAATGTGCAACACTGCTAGGCGGACAGCCCGTCTACCTGCAACAGACAATCGCCCGCTTTGACGAGTGCTAATCCAAGACAAGACAAAGGCTGTTTTTTATTCCTCCCGTCTTCCAAAAATGCATCACACACGGCTGCTGAATGGGTCAAAAAAGCAATTATGCGACACTGTCGCATTCTTCCGCCCTTCTAGTTCCATCTGACATGGAGGATTCTATGTCAGAATCAGGTCGTCAATTTGAGGATTCCCGAAAAATCTCGCGATGCCCCCAGCACCCTCATGAATACCACAATCTAGCGCTTCCTCCCCCTTCACGGCGCACGCCCCACCTCTCCCCCCTTATCGGGGTCGACGACAGAGTCCAGCCAGGCGCGGAGGCCCGGGTTTTCCCCTCAAAATCCACTAAACATACTGGTTGGGGAAGGGTGAAAAGATGGGCCCAATGTCACGCTGGACGATACTGTGCGAGTACAGGCGCCTGGAGCGCCCCCCCAGAGACCCTGGGAGGAGGCCACGACGTCATTCTTGCAGGTGCAATAACGCCGAATTGGTTCCGCTGCAGTGGTTCTCCGAGTACTGCAACGAGAAACCTTACAGGTTCCGCACCGTTTCCCCAGGACAAACGAACTAAGACAAGACAGGAAGCCGAGAACTGAAAACATGCTCAGAAATCTGTACCCAGTAGATAGATATGTTCCTCTTCTTTTTGGTCTGCTCCTGCTTGCTTGTGCGTGTTCATTTTCATTGTCTTTGTCCTCTTCTGATTTCATGCCTCATCATCGTGAAATGCAACCCGAAGGCCTCCGAGTCATCCCGCACTGGTCTCACTATGCACCTCGCCGTGTCCGCGTTACCCCTCCATCCAGACTCGTCCACCCCGCCCACACGCACCTCGAATACAACCCACCATCTGCCACTATCAATCCCCTAACGTCCTGCTCGCCCATGCACTATTATTACCGGAGAGGGCGCCTATTGATCGCTTTACCGCTCGTCATCTACAGTCTACCAATCGTTTCGCTGCCAAATGCGCCGGCACTGCCGACTCCAAGCCCCCCCAGCGCTGTCAAGCCCCAGATCACAGCCGCCGGTTCCCAATCTAGCTCATCGGTTTGTGGGAGCACATCGCCCTCTTCTGTGGCGTCCACCGCCTCGTTTGACTCTGGCTCGTACGCATCATCATCAGATTCATACTTGATATTTTGGGATCCACGCCTCGTGTCAGCCGTCTCCTCCCCTCCCCCTTCCGCGCCTCTTCCGAAGGCGCCACCCACCAGCAACCCCTTGGCCTTCCCAGTCATTATTTTTGGAGCTGGCGTAAACTTATCCTCGGTATTCTGTTGGGTTGGTAAGCCTGGCACTACGGATGCCAGGATGTCTGACACATCGGCCGCCCGGGTCGTGACCCAAAGACCAACGCCGACGCCCGCCAAGAGCACCTCCCAGCCAGCCGTCCCTACCACTGGGTGATCAGATGTAGCTTCCAGAATCCTCCCAAAAGCAGACGTGGTTCGCTCCCATGCAGATCGCTGCTCCACGTCAAACGGCAGGTGAAGGCTATGGCGGTGATAATATGCACTTGGTGCGCTGTAAGTCAAGCCGAGCAGAGACACTCGAGCGTGAAGGGCAAAACTCGCTAGTGACATGATGTTGAAGGCCGTCTTGTAGGTCGCGTATACTTCTTCAAGATCCCGATATCTCCTTCCCCATCCGGCTGGAAACACATAATGGACGGCCAAAGGGGCAAATGTCAGAAGACGAGACGCAATGACACAGTGCTTGAAATGCTCGGTTTCGACCTGGTACGACATCAACAGCACAGCCGCGTAATTGAGGACCAGAATTGCAAAGTAAACTGATCCATGGGGTGCCCAATTGTTAGGCTTCGAGGGGAAGACCTTGTTTCTCAAACGGTTTCTGTAAGACATTAGGCACTAGTTTGTGTTGGTAACAGGCCCACGCAACTTACAGCGTGGGATGCAAGAAGCAGCTTTCCCGGGCAGGCAGAGGCACCGGTGTCAGAAGCATGGCCACAAAAAAAAGGTTCTGGGCAAACGCAAGTGAGACAAGCTGCCCAAGCAGCTGATAGCACCAGAGGAGTGGAATGTTGCGCCGTCGTCCTTCGGTAGCCAAGAGCATGCTCCAAGATATCAAGCCGAGTTCGACTTGCTGGCCCCACCAAAAGCGCCGAGCCTTCTCTGCCATGATCTCGAAGGCATCCAAGTATACCGATGTGTCACTCAGCCATTGTACTAGGTGGATGGGTATCTGGTTTCTGCCTATGATTCCCTTATTCCCAATGACCCTGGCTTGTGTCAGTTTCTCCGGTGGTGGGATTTCATGACATCAGCGTTGGAGAAGACCTACTGAGTGGGCAGCTCCACACCCAGACCGCTTGCCCATACCTTGTAAGACAGGACGCTGTACTCTCCCATGCCGTACACCGCCCGAAACAAACCGATCAAGGCCAGACCTGAAAATACGGGCAGGAGGGCATTCCGCCGAGAAACTCGTCCTCGAGTATCCTGTGACGGTCCAAGACCTTGATACGCCTGGTGGAGGCTGCGGCCGGCCTCGAACATCAGGGATACTGCCAACATGATGTGGCTAGCGACGGCAACCGCTGGACCATACCTAGAAGGGAAGTGTTAGGAGTCTAGACAATGATCACGGGGCAGGAATTCAAACACACCTTGTTCCGGCTTCCAGCTGCACGGGGGCCATGGTTACTGCTCGGCTTTTTTTTATTTTTTGTTTTGTTTTGGGAGCTCTGGTTTGTTGTGGTCTGGATTATTTAAATCTGTGACGAAACACAGAAGCGCTGAGTTAGGCTGCAGCTGCTCGCTGGCCCAACGCCACAGAGTGGCTGGGAACCTCGTTATGAAACAATTGACAAGGCCAAAGAAAAGGACGTGTCTGTTCCGCGTCTGACTCAATTGCCCCGTCTTGACGTGTCTGGCTTCTGTTCCTGGGTTTGGGTGCATTAGGGCTGCGATCCATTTGTATGATAAACCGATAACCCACGTCGCATCGACCTCCTCGGTGAGGTTGCGAAGCCCAGATCAAACTTGCCCATCCTGGTCACCGCCACGTGAATGTCCGAGATCGACCACATGCATCCAACCAAAACCATCGAAGTCACATAATGATGTCAGCAATGGTTATGATTCATGCTGCAGCCCCGTAGAATAAATTGTCCGCCCGCCCTGTGAGCAGGGTATCCCCTTGTGAATCAAGATTGGTAAGTGATTTGGTATTGGAATGACAATCGGGTCTAGGGTAGCTATACCTGACGGTCACTGTTGTGTGAACATTCCGTCACAAAAGCTCTCGGTCCGACGTTCACTAAAATCTGCACATCGGAAATTATTGGCAACGAACATGAAGGCTCTGGAAGAGCGGTACTTCGTCCTGGAATTATGCTTGGTTTTTTATTGCAAGCAGGCGGCATCCGCCCTGGAATCAACCCCCGTGGTAATAGCGTAGGTCAGTACTCACTTGCAGCTGGGACAAAAAAAAAAGAGATCTCCCCGCATTCCCAAGGATCGTTGCCGACCACCCATTACTCATGATATGGGCGTACCCGCGCAGATGACAATGGCACCCAAGCGCACCCATCTTACCCAGCTCTCGTGTTGCCATACACCATCACACCGGCTCGAGAGCAAAGTACCAACCGCTGGTTTGCCAGCCCTTGCCTAGCCAACCTCTTTGAGGCCCCTAGAGCGACCTGAGCCAGGTACGGTGCTGATCCCACACGGCACGATTCGGTTGGCTGCAGTGACGCAACCATTGGCTGTCATGACCACCCATGACCAGGCAAGGCGCCAGAAACTGCGCCTGGTCCTATGCTCGTGACGTTTGCTCGCCAGGACCACATGATGGCTGGTTTGGCGAGAGGCATCTTCCCCCCTCCTCGCGGATGGCGTTATGTTGTCTCAGCCATTTGCGAGCTCTGACGCTTTTTTGAGCCTCTAGCATGTGTTTTCCGTCGTAAATACCCCAGACGGCACAGAGCGGCGGCACGAGCCTCGCTCCAATTAGCTACCTAACCTTGTGTCATTCGGCACGGGGCCCTCCCCTCCGAACCCCGACGCCGGCCTCGTCGCGTCGTTCTGCCTGAGCAGTTTCAGCACGCTTTTACCAACCTTCAAGCTCGGCAAGACGAGCTCATCAACTCTGGCGAATCGAGCATTCGCATCTGCCATGTCGTCCTCGGACCCCGTCGCGGGCGCGAACGCAGAAGCTTTGACCTCTGCTCCGATGCGCCGTCAAGGGAACGATGGTAGCGCTTCCCACCTTTTCGTCGACCAGCCACAGGACGGGTTTAACGAGCGATCCCCGCTGCTCAGCGGCAATGGCGACGACCTGAACGACCTCTCCGACGGAACCACCAGGCGCGACGATGCCGACGATAACCAGAGCACCAAGAGCATCTGGTACCTCATGCTGCTGACCATCAGCATTGGTGGTCTCCAGGTTGCATGGTCGGTTGAGCTGTCTAATGGCTCACCATATCTACTATCGCTCGGCCTCAGCAAGGCCTTGATGGCCCTGGTATGGATCGCCGGCCCCCTCACAGGCACCTTGGTGCAGCCGTATGTCGGCATGCTGAGCGACAGCTGCCGTCTTCCTTGGGGGAAGCGGAAGCCGTTCATGGTCGGCGGCTCCGTCGCCACCATACTGTCGCTGCTGTTCCTTGCCTGGGCGAAAGAAATCGTCACGGGCATCCTTGGAATATTTGGCGCAAACCCCGAATCGGAGCTCGTCAAGACGGCCACCATCGTTGTCGCCGTTATTGGCGTTTACGTCTTGGATTTTGCCATCAACACTGTTCAGGCATCCATTCGCGCCTTTATCGTTGACTGTGCACCGGCCCACCAACAAGAAGCTGCGAACGCAATGGCTAGTCGCATGACAGGGTTTGGAAACATTGTCGGATATATTGCTGGATATTCCAATCTCACCGAGCATCTTTGGTTTCTCGGGAAAACGCAATTCCAAATACTGTGCGCCATTGCCAGCGTTCTGCTTGCCCTGGCCATCTTCATGAGCACTACCATCCCCGAGAGAGACCCTCGGCTGGACGGGCCCGCTCCAAAGGACAAGCCCAATGTATTGGCCTTCTTTTTCACAATTTTCAAGTCGATTGAGCGACTTCCGCCCCAGATTAAACGGGTTTGCCAAGTCCAATTCTTTGCCTGGATCGGATTCTTCCCTCTTCTCTTTTACACCTCCTCGTACATCGGAGAGATCTATGTCGAGCCTTTTCTCCAGGAAAATCCTCACATGACACCCGCTGAGCTGGACAAGCTCTACGAAAAGGCGACGCGCATTGGTACTTTTGCTCTCCTCATAAACTCGATTGTGAGTTTGTGTACCAATGTTTTCCTTCCATTCTTCATCGCGCCAACGTATGACACACAACCTATCGGGGCTTCGGTGTCAGGAGAGACAGATTATACAACGGAATCTGAGGGCGAAAAGAAGCACTGGCTGGATTACCTTAGGATTCCTGGATTCACACTAAAGAGGGCGTGGTTTGGTTCCCTTGTTCTCTTCGGCATCTCCATGTTCTGCACTGTTCTTGTGCGATCCGTCAAGGCCGCCACCGCCCTCATCGGCTTGGCCGGTATTACATGGGCCATGACTCTCTGGGCACCGTATGCCATAATCAGTGCTGAGATCAGCAGACGCGACGCCACCATTCGCGCCCGGAAGCTTCGAAGACTCGAAATTGGCTCCAGTAGTGAGACTGCCACTTCGTCAGCTCGAGGAGGTCAGCTTGGAGCATCGGGCGATGGGTCGGATGAAGAAGAAATCGACCAGGCTGGCGTGATTCTCGGAATTCACAACATGGCCATTGCCGCTCCGCAAATCATTGCAACCTTTGGCTCTAGCATCATCTTCAAGATCTGGCAGAAGCCCCGTGGCACGCCCGGTGACCACAGCATCTCGATAGTGCTTGCTCTCGGCGGTGCATGCGTATTCATTTCGTCATTCTTCGTAGCAAAGATTCGGGATGACCCAGCCATGCCGGCTGATGCCATGATTGTTGCAGAGCAGGGAGAGGCCGTTGGCCGACCGAAGTCGTCGCGAAGCCGCAAATCCAGTTTTGAGCAACTGCCTAGAGTAACACAAAGCAAGGCAACGCTCACAAGGAACAAGAGTTTCAGCGGGGCAGAGATGTATTGATGTGTATGCGTATTCCGCGGATACTTGGGAGGGATTTGAAGACCAATATATGGGTATGGCAGCGATATAAGCAGGTGTTATTGGAAGCATTTGAGGATTATTGCATCCCTCTGGGCGTGCCTGCCCGGGGAGGAAATTTAGATGATTGAATTTATTTTGCATTGTAGCAAGGTGTTGAATTGAATTGAGCACAACCTCGACCGTGGTGCGTGAACACAACACGTTCGAGGCAGACCTGATTCTCATTGCTGACGACTGGCCGTATTGGCACAAATCTAAGTGGAAAACTGCATTTGATCACCAGACCCTGTTTCTTCGCAAGGTAGCAGGTGCGTGTTGTTATAATGTCATTTAAATTGAAGAGCTCTCGCCATCTCAGACCAACTCGTTTTTGACCGAGCCAAGACCCGCCAAAAGCACGCTGCTTTGCCCCCTCTTGACCCATGAACAAACCCCATCTGCAACGACCGTAGCCAGACTTGTCAGGTTGACTACATAATCAACCCGCACGCGGTGTTGCCACGAGTCAATTGGACGTGGTGGTGGTGGTGGTGGTGGTGGTCTTTGCAGTCGCCGCTCCACACGGCCCCAACGGCGATATGGTCTCTCCTGGCAGCACGCCCTTGCTGATGTCAAAGGTCGTGATGGGGACATAGTAGAAGCACCACGACGTGCTGCCGTCGCAGTATTTGTAGTCGCAGTGAGCGGTGTGCGTTGCTGTGGTTTTCGTCTTGAAGGACATGGTTGTTGTGTCAGGCGATGCCGGGACGGTGCTGTGTTGATCACTCGAGGTTTTCATTGCAACGGCGCAAGCAACGAAGAGAATGAGCTGACTGAATGGTGCCATGATGAGCATAATTCGTCAGAGGGAATGCCACCTGAACAATATATCTGAACGGTTGGACGGTACGTGCTATGCTACCAGTGAAGTCAGAATGCGCGGTCGTGCTGATATGGACATGATTATATATATATACCCTCCTCGAGCCGAGCGCGCATCGGCAAATACCAGCCCACCGAGATGGAAGCCCCATCCGGATATTCTATTGCGCACTTGGACAACGCAGTCGTGCAAAACAACATACCCCCGGTGATCTGTAGCCATCCCACATGTGGAAAGGAGACAAGTATCTCATTCGAGGTGCTTTAGGCGAAAGCAACCGGCAGTTGTCTGGGGGCGTAAGAACGGACTCACCGTGATGGATTCTTGGGAACCATTGTCATACACGGGAGTTTTGGAAGACATGTCCCACACACGAATGACCTATAGCACTGTACCTGGTTTCTACTGTTGCACCACCTCTCGACGCGTAATCAGATTCGAGGCAGATTCAAACTGGAAGAACCAGAGAAGAAGAAAAGAGGAATGATCCAACACGTAATATTATAAAAAATTGAAACTCTCTATTGATAAATTTACTTTGGCCATTCCTTTTGCTGTCATCTTTCCCCATCTACTGGGCCAGTGCCCTGTTTCCCGCCTTGATCCACAGCGTGGTGATGATGGAGATGCCCGCCACCCAGGTCAAGCTGCGCAGGCCGGATCGCTTGCGGTTGGTCCCGACCCAGATGTAGGCAATGTTGTAGACCACGCGGGACACGAGGTAGCTCAGCGTCAGCAGGTTGAGCGAGCCGGCCGGGACGCCCGCCACGTTGGCGGCCACGACGCTGGCGGCGTAGAAGCCCAGCGTCTCGAGCCCATTGTCCGTGGCGCCCTGGGCGCGCAGTATACGCTGCTTTGTCTGTTTGCAAAGGAAAAAAAAAAGCAATAATTGTTAGCCATGTAAAATATTGCAACTACAAAGAGAGGACACGGGTGTCTCACTTCCTTGTCTATGCTCTCGCAGTTGGTCACAACCTGGGTGAAGTTGCGCGGATACGTGTTGTCATAGAATGGCCGCGACAGACTGACGGCATAAGTGTGCGGGAGAGCCGCGAGGAAAAAGGCTGCGGGAACCTAGGATTCGCAATGTTAGAAGGCGTCCCGTCTGATTAACCAATTCGATTATATATATGTGTGTGTGTGTGTGTGTGTTTCAGGGTGAATATACCGTATAAAACGAATAGTTTCGGGAAAGATCAAGGCCGAGAAAGGAGTCCATGGTGGGCAAAAACAGATACAATTTGTCTAGTGCTTTGGTTGCGATAGTGCGAGTGCTGTCTCGTCAATCAAGCCCAGAGGACAAGGACGTTTTATTATCAAATGAAATGAAAGGCAACGCCACCCGTCGTGTCTCAGCCTCCCAACAATAACGCCTCTCTGTCCCGTCACGCGTTGGCTGGTTAGATAATCATGCCGCTCCGTGGGCGTGTGGTTTTGCAAGGGGGCGCCTCAGCCAAGCGGCACGGAAATGGAAACATGTTAGATTGGCATAACGGCCTGGCCTCTCAGCTGGCCATGACTTTGTTGAGCATCAGATCGGATCCACCTCAACACCCCGGCGACCGGCTCAATTATATAATTCTTGACAGCCGGATTTGCGCCGTCTCCAGTCTTTGACGTGTCGTAAATAATCATCCCGCTGCTTTGTTGGGTATCCCGCATTGGTCGAAATGCCTTTTTTGTATTCGTCCGTAGGGCTGAGCATCGGCGTGGTAATGGGAATTATCCATGCGTAAATCTTCCTGAGGTAACCCAATGGGTCACATTGGATGTAAGCCAGGGGGACCACCCACGCGCACAGTTACTCCAGACAAGCCGGTGCCAACCTTTTCCCATCATGCGTAACGACAAAACCATTTATTTCAAGGATAACGTAAAAAAGAAGGAGAAAAAGAAAAGAACACTGGCAAGCCACCGGAGTTGTCAAAAATGAAAGGTCTCAGAGGGAGTCGAACCCTCGCTGGCGGAATCAGAATCCGCAGTCATAACCGTTAGACCATGAAACCATGGAATTGATGTCTGGACTTGTTGCACAATCATTTCAAGAATCAACCAGAATGGGCTGGCGCTAAGGGCCAACTAGTCCCACTCGCAGTAACCAATCACAGATGGCCATGGCTGATGAAGGCGCCATCATGCGACAGTGTGTTGTCAGAAGACAGTTGTCTCTCGACCATTGCTTTCATCTTGATTCACAGCAATTTACTCCAAGCCAATCATACGAGTCACAAAATGATGATACGATGCAAGTTGGGCGAAATTCTTTTCATTTTCGGTGAATTCGTCACAGTTTCTTCAACCTCTAACCCAGGTCTCTCCACGGTCACCAATCTAAAGCCAGATATATGTACAGCGAATGTAAAAACGAGACTCATCCCTTGAGCTTTTTGCAACTTTCCAAACCAAATCCGACATATGAAATAAAAGATGGGAATCAAAACCTAACCTTATGCGATCATCGTACAAGCCACCAGATCCTCTCCAAATCACGCCTCGGCTGCTTGACCTTCTCGTTTAGCCAAAGAAGGGCTTGTGGACGAAGCTGCGGCGAGCATGGCCGTGGAAACCACCCTGGTAGCCTCCTGCGGGCTGGTAGCCGCCGGGAGTGGGAGTGGGAGTGGGAGTAGGAGTGGGTGTGCCGTAACCAGCACCGGGGGTGGTGTAGCCAGGAGTTGGTGTGGCGGTAGGGGTGGTGGAGTTGTTGCCGCCCTGCTGGTAGACCTTGACCGAGTTGATGAGCCAGTAAGCTTCAGCAAAGGCAGAGGGGTTGGCGCCGACGTAGTCGTTGCAGGTGGATGCAAGGGCGGAGCACTCGGCGTTGTTGTTCCAGACATCGGAGGATCCAGCCCAGTCACCGCAGAAGGTGGTGTCGAAGATCATGTTGTGGCTCTTGAAGTGAGTGTCAATGTCACAGCCCGAGCCCCCGTTGAACTTGGCAGAGGGCGTGCCCCAGGTGGAAGGGTTGGGAGCCTCGCTGGTGATGTCGGCAGGAATCTGGCTGCGGGGGAAGAACCATACGGAAATGTGGTCAGAGGTCCACTGCATGGCGTAGACGCCACCGCCAATATCGTTGAAGCCGTCACCGTAGTTCTGGTTGTTGGTAGTGTCCTGACCGCAACCAGTGCCGGCATCGTCAGTGTTGCAGTTGGTCTCCTTGAGCTTGGTGGAGCTGAGAGAGCCCTCGTTGGTAATGGAGCAGCCAGAGCTGGTGTGCAGAGTGATGGTGTTGTCGGTCTGAGTGTTGACACCCTCGATGATATCAATCTCGCCAGAAGTCGGCCAGTTGGGTCCAAAGAACCACATGGCAGGCCAGACACCACAGATGCTACCAGGCATGTGGGCGATGTCAGAGATGAACAAGCCATGGGTCCACGACTTCTGCGAGGTCACACGAACCGATCGGCGGCCGTTGGCAGGGTTGGCGGTGGTGGAGTCGACGCCCATGTAGATGGAGTTGTTGTGGGAGCCGGCCAGGCCGCAGTCGTTGGCAGTCTGGGCGTCGACGTACTCAACAAAGCCGTGGGTAGGGTCCTCCTCATTGAAGAAGTCGAACTCGGTGAAGAAGTTTGTGGAATCGTAGGTAGTCTCGAGGCTGTAGGAGGCGTGGGCAGCTCCGGTGAGGAGAGCCGAGAGGCCGAGGAAGAGGGTAGAGGAGTGCATGTTGAGTGTGGATGTGGAGCTTTTCTCTCTTGGGTGTTTGTTGTTGTAATGATTGGTATTCGTCGCCAGGACAAGTGAAGCCAGTCACTTTATATCTTGCAACGAGAATGTACTTGAAGAGGTTGTCAAGTATAACAATGCGTGAATCGTCAAGTCGTCAATCAAGGGAATGCGATGATGCAAAAGACACGGGATATGCAGTGGCTAGGAGGATATAACAAAAATGGCTTTGATATATACCAAACAAGGTGTGCAAGGTTGGGGCAGATTGTGTGCTTGAACAGCAAGGCTGAATGAAAGTGCAGTTGTGGTTGGCAACAATGGGGACGTGAGTGTCCAAGTGATCTCTAATCAATAGAGAGAAAGGAATGAAACAATTGACGGCTTGCCAGCTGCCGAAAGGATTGAACGGCAAAAGGTGACGAAGAAGTGAGGACGAGAGAGAAAGCGGTACCAGACGCTGAGGAGGGGAGGAAGCAAGACAGGTAGCCTCATGGGGGAATGCGAGCCATCTATATATCTCAGATGCTTTCGACCCAGACGCGGACGCAGAGTGGCCATCCTTGACCGAAAGCGGACAGCCAACCGGCCAGCCGCGTGTAAGAGGTCAGACACGGCGCCAGCACGCTAGGGCGAGAGTGTGTGGTGCCTGTGTGTCTGTCCAGAAACCCGCGAGTCAGAAGTCGGGATGGTTTCTTTGTCAGAGGACGCCCCTGAGTCCGGGTGCCTGAGATGCTGCAAGCCACTCAACTGCCACCCAAGGCGAATCACGATACAGCGCATGGCACCTGTTCCCTGCTCGATCCTTTTCGCTAACCTTGTTCTCGCCCTTGCTCCCTCGCTCCGCTCACTCCCTCTCTCTCCATCTCTCTCTAAGCCGTTTCCGGGGGGGCGACTGCGACGAAGGCGACACGAGTTCCGCGCCTGGTGCGTGCGTATCGATGCATCCGAGGCCTCGTAAGTCGGCGTTCACATGGGATCATGGTGGCTAAGGAACACGAGGAGCGGTAAGAGGCAGCGCCGGTTTGTCGCCCCGAGCATGGAGCCCGTGTGCCGAGCTATCGCCCAAGGGTCCATTCCTTGCGAGAGACAAGGGAGGGGCAGATCTTGGGCAAGGATTCAAGCGCAAAAAGCGAATCGTCCAACGGACCCGGGTTCAGCAGGGAGAGCGCCTCCGGGGGACCAGCTGCAGCGCCCCAGGGGTCGCCGGAGCCCTGCTGGCTCCCCCCGCCGTAGCGCCGTGAAATACGGGTGGCCAATCGAGGCTGAGAGGCTGGGATGCGTGCCAAGCGCTGGCTTGCGCCTGTCACGGCAGCCAGCCCATGCCTGCTGGAATGCTGCTTAGTGCAAGTGCTGCAAGTGTAAAGTGCAAGTGCGAGGGAGGACCAAGATGGAGCTATTGCTTTGTCGCCGTCGCAGCCTCAAGCCACGCGCGGCACTGACCGGGGGCTAACAATTGAACCCGATGCACTGGAAGAGGAAACCGAGACTTTTCTTTCTTCTGTCCCCCACTCACACCATGCTGGAATTTCCACATGCGTGCGCACAGCTCGAAAGAGGGCCCAACAATCGACGCGTGGAAAGGGAGAAAGGAGGGGAAAGAAAATTCTGTTTGAGTGAATGAGAGAATTAACAAAGCAGACGAGAAGAAGAAAAGAAAGAGAAAAAAACGCCAACATGACGAATACCGCGCCCCCTTTCCCTTTGCTTTCCCCTTTCCATCCCTCTCTCCACACGCACAGAACGGACTGCCCTGGACTCAAAAAGTGCAGCAAACGGTCCTATGTCGGTCGATACGCTCCTCCAGACCACAAAGGGTCCAAACCAGCACCCCCAATGTCGACAAAGGCGAACGGCTCAGCGGGATGCCAAGGAGATGACAGGGTGGAATGAAGCACTGTACGAGATGGGATGGGCTGCCAATGGCGTGGGAACGGGATCGGCCACACGCCCCATGAGGCGACTGCTTCTGAAACGGACACTACTACCCAAAACGAAACATGATCACCAATCCCACAGCTGTATCGTCCTAGTTGGGCACACTGACAGCCGAGCAAAAGCAAAACCTGATACGTTTGGGGAGACATCGTAATGACTAGACTTTGGGTCGACAGGATCATGTTCCTGGCTAGGAAATACCCGCTCCTCCCAGTTCGCCCACGTCCTTTGCCCTCGTCTTCATCACCACCCCTCAACCTCTCTCCTGCGTGCGCATGTGCTTGCGTGGTTCGTCGTGGTCAATGTCCTCTAACAAAGGATTTTTTTTCACATGCAAGCAGGCAAGGCGGGACTAGCTGGTGGGACAAAAAGACACATGGGCATCCTTTGACAGACTAACAACGACCAGCAAACGACCAGCGCTCAAATCACTGCCACATGCATTCCATCCCGAACGCACATACCTGGGCTTGTCCCTCTTTCAGCCATGGCACTGGGAATCATTGAGTCTAGGCCATGACCTGATAGCCTGAGACCAAGTCACCGTGCCCTCTTCTTTTCATCTACCACTGCTACTACCACCGTAGACCAGTTAGGATGAACCTTCTTGTCCATCCGTACTCACCGTTTGCCGGTGCTTCCAAATATATTAATAGCCGCGGACGGCCGTGGCTTGCTGTTTGTGCTCCTCGCGCCCATCCCCACCTCCATTGGCCTTTTGGTTTCTCCAGGCCAGTCACAAGGTTGTGAGGGCTGCATGCGCTCTGTCTTAACCGCCCATGTGGGAACTCGCAGGGTCGACAGGCGCGTAAGAAAAAAACCCACCCGGACCGACGATCACCTATTTTTTGCTCTTCCTTTCCATAAAAAAATAGACCAGCGGTCGCGGAATTCGGCAAAGATGCCCTTGTCCAAAATAGAAGCCAAGCGCAACGATGCAAGTCATTAGCCGAGCCGAAAGCGTATTCCCGTTGAGAACGTGTCCGTCCTTGCTGCGGCCAACGAGCGCGGTTCGCCCGTGCAAACCGCTGCAGCCAGCCCTACCTGCTTCCCAGAGCCCGGGCTGGTGGGTGAAAGGAATCGCTGGGCGTCCCCTCGACTGGTCCCTTCACCTCATCCGTCCATCCAACCGGCCCTTTGTGTGTCACGGACGGCTCGTAAAAAGTAAAAATAAAATAAAAACCCTCTCCCGATTTTGGGGGCGCGCTGTTTGAGGCTCGGACACGTTTCTGTTTCATCCGACCTTGTTCCCTTTGTCATCCCACGACAAACCTTCTTGTCCAAAAAAGCACCGCCAACCCATTTTTTTCTCTCTCCCTTCTCCCCCCCCCCCCCCCCTCCCTCTCTCTTCTTCCCTTTCTTCTCCTTCCTCTTTCTTTTTTTCCCTCTCCCCCCCTTTCTCCTTTCTCCTCCTTCTCTTCCCTCTCTTCTCCTCCCCTCCCCCCCCCCCCCTCTCCCTTCTTCTCCCTTCCTTCTCCCCTTTTCTCTTCTCTCTCTCCTCCTTCTCCTCTGCTCCTTTTCCTCCCCTCCTTCCCTCTCCCTCCTCTCCTCTCTCTCTTTCTCTTCCTTCTTTTTTTTTTCCCCTTTCCCTCTTTTCTTCTTTTTTCCTTTCTTTCTTTTTCCTTTCCCTCCTTTTTTTTTTTTTGTTCACCAACCCAGGATGTCGTTTGGGGGTCCCTTGTCCGCGAAAGTGACCTGGTCCCAACAGCTAGTGCAGCCACCCTGTGACGGTCGATGGGCCCGGATATGCATGGCATCTCACCAGCAGCACTGTCGCTCTCAGGTC
>NAJI01000226.1:0-12030 GCA_002179835.1 Calonectria leucothoes
TATTAATAATATTTAAAGTAAAGTTAATAATTAATTTAATTAATTTAATTAATATATTTCTTAGCTATACTAAATTTATAGCTAAACTTTAGTTTATAAAAGCTAAAATTATAAAATTTATAATTTAATTTAAAAAACTTAAGATTATATTATCTTTAGTATTTATAAAAAAAGACCTAGGAAAAATCCTTAGATTTCTTTTTTTAAAACCCTTTCTAAAAAAAGCTAATAATATTATTTCTTTTATAATCTAAATAAAAGCTTACTTTAAATTCTTTTTAATTAAGCTAGTAAATTTTAAGAAATAAATTATATTTATAAAGATACTATAAGCAATCTCTACTTAGATTATTAAAATAAAATAAAAAAGAAATAAGTATATACCTAGATTAAGAAATATATACTTTATTAAAAAAAAAAAAAATAAAGCTATTTACTATATTTTAATTTATATAAAATAATATAAATAAAATTACTTATTCTTTTATTAATTATATCTTTCCTTATAATATATATATAAAATTCCTTTTTATATAATTTCTTTATTAATAACCAAAAAATAAAATTATTATATTAAAGGTTTTTAAATATTAAAATTACTAAAAGACTTTATAATAATCTTTTTATTATACCCTATAGTAATATTATAGTAATTTTATAATATTTTTATAATACTATCCCAATAATATTCCTATAATATTATAGATAGGATTATAGTTTTATTACTATAATATTATCTACTAATTTTCTAGACTAACTATTCCTCTATAATAGATTCCCATTAATAGAAAAAAATAAATACTATTCTTAGTATTTATAAGTAAAGAGCATAATATTTTTACCTTAGTTAATTATATATAAAGTAATTTAAAATTAGTTTATATTATAGTATAGTATTATATATAGAGAATTAATTAAATATATCCTAATTATAACCTTATAGAATAATTATAATATATTATTATTAGTTTATTTATTACAAATAAAATAAAAAGAAATATAATATATTAATAGCTATTAAGTATTATATATTAATATAAAGGAAACAAAAGCAATAAGTAAATTAATATAATAAAAAATAGGACCATAAAAGTACAAGTAAAAAGATTTAAATTATTTAATTACCTTATTAATCTCTTATAACCCAATTATATTCCATTATTTTTTTATTCTTTTTATTAGTTTCTTTTAACCTATAGTATACTTCCCCTTATTTTTATTATTTTTACTAATCTTTTTTAACCTATAATATACTTCCCCTTTTTTTTATTATTTTTAATAGTTTCTTTTAACTTAAGTATATATAACATCTCTATACAAAAAATAATATAAAAATATAATATTAAAATATTAATAACCTATAAAATTATTTATATAATAAAGTAAATATTCTATTTTTAAAAAAAAGAAAATAAGAAAGAAACCTAGCAAATATAAAAGTAATTAACTTTATAGTAATATTATAAAATTAAAATATAAGAAAGATAATAATAAAATTACTATACTAATAATATAAGGTATATAAATAGTAAAATAAAGAAAATAAATATAAATATAATTAAAAAGTATAAAGATTTTATGCAAAGGAGTATAGTAAATAGTATATATTATATAAGCCAAATAATAATACAAAGAATAAATAATAAAATATATAAATACCTTTATATTACAATAATATTATAGCAATCTCACAGGAAATAAACATACTAAACTTATTCCTTCTATAGGATTTTCTAGGGTATAGACAAAAGATTATTCTATGGGATATTAGTAATATAATTATATTAAAATTCTCTACCCATAATAATATTCTTATTAAGGATATTAATCCCAGGACCTTAGTCTCCTAATATAATATTCTAGACAGTAATAGGGATAAATAACCTATATTTTAAGAAGGGCAGATTATATTAAATGGGAGTACTATATATAATATCTACAATCTAAAAGCATTATTTACAAAAAGTAATAGTATTATTAAGGAATTTTCCAAAGACTTTAGTATTTCTAAGCTATTAATAAGCTATTATATTATAATATAGTTTATAAAATAGAGTACTAAATATATTAGGAATATAAATATTAATATCTATTTTTAGAATAAAGATTATATTAATTTAAATATAGCTTAATACCTTAATTATAAAAATATATTTATATCTATAAATATAATAATTATTTAGGTATTAAACTAAAAATTTTATACTTTTATAATTAAAATAAATTATAGCTTAATTAATAAACTATACTATTTATACTTCTTCTTAACTATTATTAATATTAGTAATAAAGTAGTTTACTATAATAGTAATATCTAGAATTATAGCTAAATTATAAGAAGCCTATTAAGCTATAGTATTATTACTAATATATACCTTTTTAGTAGATTAAGATATAAATTTATTATATATAATAGGGGTAGTCTTTAAGAGTATAATAAATACCTTAGTAATATAAGGATATATTCTAAATTAAGTAAGTAATAAAATATTAAAGTAAATTTTATAAAAAAAGGAAAAAATATCTTTAGATTTTTAAGATATAATTAAGATAATATAATATAATTATTTTTATACTTAGGCAAAAAAGCTATTTATAGTAATATATCTATCTATAAAATTAGCTAATTATTATAATATATTCTAAGTATTAGGGAATTATTTCTTGCCTTCTTAAAGGAAAAAGTAGACTATCTAAGTATATATATAATTGCTTTTAGCTAGCCCTAAAATAGTACTATTTTTATTATCTAGGCCTAGTATTTAGGACCCTTAAAGTTAATTAAAAATATGGGTTAAAAACTTTTATATAGTATAAGCTAAGGAAAAAGATTACTAAATTATATTATAGATAGCTTATAGAGTTATAGTATTATTATTTAAGGATATAAATTATCTAAAAGTATTTTATTAGCAAGAAGATATATTAATAGTAAATATAGTATTTAAATTAAAATTAGAAATATTAATAAAGGAGTTTATATTAGAAACTTCTTTTGGGTTAAAGTTATTTTTAATATAAATATAAAAAATAAAAAAAGTATATTTATTAATATAAAGACCTAGAATAGTATAAAAAGTATTTTTAGTAATATATTAAGAAATATCTTAGTAATTTATAGTTTAAATATTTAAATAGTATATATTCCCTAGTAAATAAAAGTAATAAATATTATTAATATTAAAAAAGCCTTTAACTAGATTATAATTATTAAGTAAAGTATAATAATAGAAACTATTTAATAGTATAATATTATATATTCTTTAGTCTTTAAAGTTATAGGACTTTTCTATAGCAAAAATATAATATTTATTACTATATACTTTTAAAGCATATTTATATCCTTTATATATAATTATATTATTCTTAAGTTTTTGGGCAAAGTAGTAAATATAAACTAAGTCTTTTACCTTTAACTCTCTATTATACTCTAATACTAAAAAGAGGCTATAATTATATTCTTCTAGATTAAAATCTTCCTAATTTATAAATATAATATTAAGGCAAAAATACTAATAAAAAAAAATAAAAGATATTATAATTATATTACTTATTAAATATATAAATATTATTATAATAATATTATTAGCTATTAGCTATTAGTAGCTATTAATATAAATTAGTATAACTATTGTATTTTTTGCTTATATTAGTAAATTATTTACTATATAAATAAGTACCTTAGTTTATTATCTATACCTAATAACTTTTTAATGCTATTTAAGTATTATAATTTATAATAATATATTATTTGGAAAATATAAGGCTAATATTTTTAGATTTTAGTAAATAATAATTCCTTGCCTAATAATTTTTCTTATTATTATTATATAAATATACCACTAAGGCAAAGATTATCCAATAATTTTTCCTATTATTATTATATAAATATACCACTAAGGCAAAGACTATCTAACAATTTTTCCTATTATTATTATATAAATATACTACTAAGATAAAGATCAAGATTTACTAATAGCCCTATTCCTTAAATAAAACCAAATAATTATATAATATTAAATATAAAGGATTATAATAGCCTTAAATAGAATATAAAAATTCTAATAAATATAATAATATATCTTTTAGGATATTATAGGATTTATTATAGAAAATATAATACCTAATCTTCTTTATATTATCCTAATTAATAATAATTTTATACTTAATAGCAAATCATAAAATAAAAATCCTTGCCTAGATTATCTTTATATTATTATATACTAATAAATATAATAGACTTTAAAAGAGAAAATAGCTCTTATATATATATAACTTATTTTATATATACCTAAACTATTATTAATAATAAATATAGTAACTTCTTTCTCTATAGCTATAGGTTATAGTAAAAAGGAGATATAATATACTTAGAGTAATAGAATTAATAGAAAGATAAGTTAGGAAAAGGGTAATTTAATAAATAGTAAAATATAGAAATAATAATATAATTTATTTAAGGTAAGTTATTTCTTTTATTGAAGATGAATGAAAATTCAACAGGAGGCTCAACCGGGCCAAAAACCTAGGAGCTGCGATACAAGCGATGCGAATACAAACAAGTAGTCGTAATACTGCCCTGTGCCGTACAAATAACTTTTCCAAGCCCAGGCAGCCCTAGGCAGAACAACCTTGTGAATATTTCTTTTATATTATTAAGTATATAGTTCTTATAGTAGTAGTTTTTATTAGGGCATTTTTTCTTAGTTTGCCTCTTTCTCTTTTAGCAAGAGTTACCACTTTATTACCTTTTAGTTCTATTCTTATCTTATTTATACTTTCTTTATTTAATATTATTAAAATCTTCCTAGGATAATTTGCTTATATTAATAGTCCTTTATTATTCTTTTCTATAAAATTAAATAAATTACTTTACTTTTATTAATATTTTTAATATTCTTAGATAGCCTTTTTAATATTAATTATATTCTCCTTAATTTAAATATTAAAATTACTAGGATATTTTTTTTATAATATAATATACTTAGTTTAATTATATTATCCTTTCTTTATCTCTTAGTAGTCTAAAATATAATTAATTTTCTAGTATTAGTACTTATCCCTTTATTACCTTAGCTTAGTTTTAACTATATTTACTAAACTAAGTTATTACTTTAAAAGAAATATAAATATTAAATATACCACAAAAATAACTAAGTAAATATTTATATTATCTTCCATTTTTAATTTATATACTAAGTAGCCTATTTTATTAATAATTTTATATAAATTAATGCATTTTTCCTTTAGCTTTTTAATATAATTATCTATAATACTATACCTATTCTTAGAAAGTTCTAGCTAAACCTAGTCTCTAATATAAAATTCTATTAGTCTATATTTTTTATTATATCTTGCTTTTATAATAGCTTAGGACTAAGCTATTATTAGTTTAGCCTATTTATAAATTATATCTTATTTAAGTATATTATTTAGGGTACCTAAGTAGCATAGCCTATTATCTATATACTATCTTATTATTATTTTACTAGATAATATTTTAATAGTAATAAAGTATAAATTATTAAAGCTAAATTAGAGTAGTAAAAGGATATTTATCTATAGTTCTAGCAAGAAATTAGCTATATAATATTATAATGTAATTTCTATAGTCTAATTATGTCTTTCTAATATTCTATCTATTTGCAGGTAGTATACTATAGAGAATAATAATTTAATATTAAATACTTTCTATAATTTTATTTAAAGTTCTAAGATAAACTTTTGGTCTTAGTCTAAGATAATTACCTTTAAAATACCCTAATTTCCCCTTATTAGTTCTATATATAGTATATAAGCCTAATTCTCTATAGTAAATCTAGTATTTCTTGGAATTAATAGATATATTTTAGAGAATTTATATATTATTATTAAAAGTATATTATAGTATAATAATCTATTATTTTACTATAGCTAGTTCTTTATATTTACTATTAGTAGATTAATTATAAAGTCTATAGTGATTATATAAAATAAAATAGCTAATAATTAGATTAGAATTAAAAAGCCTTGTGGTTTTAGCTGGTTAGTTTAGTTTTACTAGTATATTTTATAATCTTTTATTTTTTCCTTAATTAATCTAATTATTAATTTTATTATATAACTTTCTTATATTTCTTATAAAAGTTATTCTTATTCCTAATAGAACTTGTAATTATAAAGGTTCTTTATTAAAATATATATAGCAATTTTTGGTATATAAAGTTAATATTACTCTTTAGATTCTTCCAAGTAAAGAAATCTATTTATATAATAAAAAGGCAATTCTTTTATATAGTTACATTCTCTAAGTTATTCTAGAATAATTACCTATTTAGTATATTTCTAGTATTTCTTTTTAATATTACTTAGAAGTTTTGGTTTAGCTTTTATTTCAATATAATAGAATATATACTATACTACCTTTTTTCCTTTCTATACTTTATCCAAAGCCCTTTCTTATTCTATATTCTTTAGATTATCCCTTTCTAGCAATCTAGAGAGGGTATTTATAAAGATATTTTTAATCCCCTAGATATAATATATTTATAGTAAATATTAATTAAGATATTATAAAGTAATAATTAGTCTTTTATTACTTTTAGTATTATATATAAAGGTAGATTTTTAGTTTATAATTTAGTAAATAACTATATAATTAGTAAGAATATATATATCTTTTCCTTTTATTAAATAGAGCTATAGGCAAAGCTTATAGTAAATCCAAATTAATCTAAACATTTTAAGTTTAATTAGCTAATAGCCTTTTTTAATTAGTTATAATATATAGCTAAGATATATAATAAACTAAACCTTATTAATAGGAAAAAGGCTAGTTCTATCCTACTTATATATAGGATTAAGATAATATATTATGCCACCTATCCCTTTTTCTTATAAGGTATTAATTTATATAAAAAATAGTTTATTTAAATTAAAGTAAAATAGGGCTATTAGCCCTATAAGTATATTTATTATATTTTTAAAGTATTACTATTCTTTTAAGCTAAAATTAAAGATTACTTTTACTATATATATATTATACTATAATCTAATATAAAACTCTTATATTACTTATTCCTTAGCTAATATTTTTATTTTTCTTTTTTATAATAAATTAATCCTTATTATAAAGTATAATATAAAGTATTATAGCTAACCTACTATACTAATTTACTTTTCTAAATACTAAAGTATTCTTAGAAACTAAATATTCTTAAGGGCCTATACCCTTACTTAGATATTAATTATACCTATATTATTAATAAGAAATCTAAGTAATTTTATAAAAGGGTATTTAATAAAGGATTTTTCTAGTAAAAATATAATATTTATTTCTTAGAATATTTTAAAGATTGCTTATAGGTATCTTATATATCCTTTGTATATAATTAAGAAGATAATAATATTATCTATAAAGGCTTAGGTATACTAATAGTATTTCCTAAGTACCTTATCTATAAAATATTATATATATACTAGGGAGTTTTTAAAATTTATTAATATTACCTTGGATTATTCTAGGCCTTAATAGTTTACTATTATAAAATAATTATAATATTCTCTTTATACTAAGAACTAATAAAAGAAATTATATATATTTATAATAATAAACTATCTTTTTTCTTAAAGTAATTATAATAATTCTTATTATAATAATAAAGAATATATATTAGGTATAGTAATATAATTAAAAGCTCTTAAATCTATAATTACTTATCCTTTTTCTTTCCTATTAATTATTTTTTATACTATAAAGATAAGACTAGCAAATAAAGTAAGCTTATTTACCTATTTTATCCAATCTTATTAATATAATCCATTAAATATCTTATTAAGAAATTCTTAATTCTTTAGACTTAAGAGATATAATTTAGAACCAATCTTTTTCTTATACTAATTATCTACTAATAGAATCTTTATATATTTAGCTAAGTTTACCTTAATAAATACCTAATCTTTAAAGATATTATTAAATTTCTTTATAAGTATTTAAAGCTAGTTTACTAAATCTAAAAGATGGTTTATAAGTTATACTCTATTATCTATAGTATAGCTTAGAATATTTTTTAGGCAAAATATACTTAACTTAATATTTTAATTAATTTCCTAATATAATATAAAGCCTTTAAAAGTCTAATTATTATTATTTTTTTCTTGCCCAAGGAAAGATATTTTATCAATATTTTTTATAAATAGGACTAATTCTTAAGGTAATCCTTAGAATAATCCCTAATTATTTTCTTTAATAAAGATGCTTTTTTTTATAAATACTAAATTACTAATATATTAGTTCTTATAAATAAGAATTGATTTTTATAATTAATTTACTATATATATTATTTCTAGAATATATATCAAGGCTATTATAGCTCCTTTTACTATTAAATTAAATATAAAGTCTTAATTCTTTAATAATTTAATTAGTTTAACCTATATTCCTTTGCTACTATAGAAAGAAATTAGGATAAATTTCATGGTATTAATATATATATTCTATCTTAGTCTTCTTTTATAGATAATTATAAGAAGTTTTACTTCCTAGGTATTATATATTATTACCTTATTATTAGATAGTAATATATTAACCTTATTAAAGACTATAAACTTCTATTTTAATAGTAAATAAGTAAATAGTTCTAGAATAATCTAGGCTTTAACTTTTATCTTAATCTTAATTACTTCTTTATTTAATTTTTTGGCTAAATATATATTAAATTTAGCCTATTTAACTATTTTAGCTATATTAATTTTGCCTAGTATTAGTATATACTAGTAATCAATTATTATATTACTAAAAAGATATAATAAAGTTTCCTCTATTATATATTTTCTAGTACTAATATCTATATAAATAGTAAATTTAAGGGTATAATTATCCTTATTATATACTTATATTTGCATATATATATACTAGGTAAGTCTATTAAAGTCTAGCTTTAAATCTTCTTATTTACTAATAATAATTTATAATAATATATTATTAGCTAATTTAATTACTTAGGCTACTATCTCTTTAGTATACCCTAATTCTTTATTTAAGCTAGGAACAAAGAAGATCTCTTATATTATAGGTACTTTTTAAATTAATCTATAAAAGTCTTTATCTTCTCCTTAAAGTAATTTATTATTAGGTAAATTCTAGGATTTAGCCTTATTATTTACCTTAAATCTATTAATCTTATACTTAGGATTTTCTTCTTTAATTTAGTATATTTAATCTAAAAAATCTCTTAATAAGTAAATTCCTCTTTTATTATCTAATAGGATCTTACTAAGTATATTATATATCTATAAATTAATAGATCTAGTAGTAAATCTAATTAATACTAATTCTTTTTAAGGGTATATTATTATTAGACATAAACTAATATCTAGAAGTTTCTTTTAAAGATTATTTTAGTAATTCCCTTTATAAAAACTAAAGTACTTATTAATATTATATTAAATAAATATTATATTTTCTTAGTTTCTAGAATTATTGTTTTAAGGTATTTATTAATAAATAGCTAGTATTTATTACTCTATACTATTGGGTTTTCTTTTGAAAGGATTTTCCTAGAAATTATCTTAAAAGATTATTTAATTTTAGCTAGATTCTTAAGATAAAAAGGGTCTTTGGGAATAACGAGTTAGGTCCTTGGCTCTATTCCAAATACTTTTACCAATAATTTATAGATTATTATTAGACTTCTTCTATCTACTAATATTATAGCATCCTAGGTTCTTCTAACTACCTATAAACATTTTAGTCCTAACTTAAGGGAGTTCTTTTATATACCAATCATACCAATCTTCCAGGGTTTCTTTCTTTAAAGGGGTATGCCCTATTAAACACTAAATAAAGATTAATAGCAGTAAGTTCTTATTTCCTATTGGATCTCTCTATTCACAGTCCATCTAAATCTTATTTAGTAAATAGAGATTTTATATTCTTTAGTCCATTTATATAGGCTAAAAGTAAGTAATATACCAAGAACTAATTAATATTTATAAGAATATTATAGCAAGAGGGATTTTTAGAGAACTATATAATTATTACTAATTTACTATAGGCAATCTTTACTTGGGTTATTAGGATAAAATAAAAAAGAAATAAATATATACCTAGATTAGAAAATATATACTTTATTAAAAAAAAATAAATAAAGCTATTTATTATATTTTAATTTATATAAAATAATATAAATAAAATTACTTATCTTTTTATTAATTATATCTTTCCTTATAATATATATATAAGATTCCTTTTTATATAATTTCTTTATTAGTAACTAAAGAGTAAGATTATTATATTAAAGGTTCTTAAATATTAAGATTATTAAGAGATTTTATAATAATCTTTCTATTATACCTTATAGTAATATTATAGTAATTTTATAATATCTTTATAGTATTATCCTAGTAATATCCTTATAATATTATAGGTGGGGTTATAGTTTTATTACTATAATATTACCTACTGGTTTTCTAGACTAACTATTCCTCTATAATAAAAGATTCTTTTTAAAGAAAATACTATTATATAATTTAAATTTATTATATAAGATTTTTTAAAATATAAAAAAACTAAATAAAAAAAGAAAATTTAAAAGATTTTCTAAAACTAATAAAACTTTAAAAAAGCTTTTAAAAGTAATTTTAATATTATTAATAATAAATAATATATAATTAATAAGATCTATAAATTTATATAAATATATATATATAATCTTTATTTTATTAAGTTTAAAAGATTAATAATATAAATTAAATAAAAAGATTTTATATTTATAAAAGTCTATTATTAAGAATTAAAAGAAAAAGTTAAAAATAAACTATATAAAAAGATTAATCTAAAAAACTTATAAATTATATTATTATAGTTATTAAAATTAATAAAAAATAATATATTTAATAATAAAAATATATTTAAAAGAATTAAAATCTTTTAGTATTTAGCTAAAAAAAAAAGAATATTTAATATTAAAATATTTCTTATAAAACCTATTTAGGACCTATAAAATTAGATATTATTTAAATATATAATAGATTTTAAGTTACTTACTATAATTATAATAAAAAAGGATATATTACTAGGTATTATTATATTTCTAAAAAGATATACTTTTCTAATATATTAAAAGAATAAAAAATACTAGGTATAATTAGGCTATAAAGGCTTTCTATAATATTAATATAAATAAAACTATAATCTTGTAAGTAAAAATCTATATTTAAAGGTAAAAAATATAAATATATAAAATATATCCTTATTATAATATCTAAAAGATTTTTAAATTATCCTTTAATAATTTAAGAAAAATATAATAATTATATTTAATAATTATATCTTATATATAAAAAAGAATACTTTTATATTAGACTAAAGGACCTTAAAAGAGCTAAATAACTTAGGCTTTTTATAGATAATAATAATATTAATTAATAAAATATTATTAAAAAATAATAAAAAATAAAAATCTAAGATAAAAAAGATAATAAAAATTAGCCTAGTAAAAAAGTAATATATAATTAAAAATTATAATAATAAAATAATAAAGGAAAAGATATTTATATAATAGCTTATTAATATATTTATAATTAATAAATAATAATTATTATTTATCTTAGTAAAGATTATAAACTTTTCTTTAATTATTTATAATNNTACTTTAAACTTATATAATTTTACTACTTTAATAATACTTACTAATAATATAAGAAAATAAAGCAAATATATAATTATTTTTTTTTATAGCTTAAAGATATCCTTATTTACTTAGTTTATAATTAAGTCTTTTATAATTATGATTTTACTAAATAAAAAAAAGAAAATTAAATTATTATAATCTTTTATAAATTTATTAATAAGTTAAATTATAAAAATAAAAAATAATATAATTATTTAGACCCTAAATATAATATATATAATACCTAAAAAGTTAAAGATTAATATTAATTTATTATATTAATACTAAAAAATAAATAGTATTTTCTAATAAATTAAATTAATAAAAATAGTATAAGTAAATGTTTATAAAATTACTAAAAGAACTTTTATAAAAATCT